>NDXB01000348.1:0-29710 GCA_002631895.1 Agapornis roseicollis
CTGCCTCAGAGCTCAGCTCAGGCTCCCCTCTTTGGGCAGGTTCAAGCCATTCCCCCTTGTCCTCCAGTTCCTCTTCAGTTCTCTCCCCCATCCCAGCGGGGGATGAACAAGTGACCCTGTTGGGCTCATTTGCCATCTGGGGTTAAACCACAACAGAAATGAAAGTAATTCCAAGCTTTTCTTGGTTGCATGCAGTTCTGTTAGAAGCACATCTTACTCTGGAGTGTCTGACTGCAGAATTAGGTCAGGCACACCCTGTGGATGCGTGTTTCCTGCTTGCTCACATTTCTGAGAATAATTGGACATGGGGATGGGGTTGGAGGTTTAAAGCAGTGCTGTCACCGTGGAGAGGGGTTCTTTGGAGTTTTATTGAAGTCCTCGTGGTTAGGCTGTGGTTCAGGCAGAGGGGAGGGTTAGTAACTCTGATTTACACACTCAGTGCAGGTTGTTCCTTGCTCCTCACAAACCCAACGGTGAGGTAAGGTCACTACTTCTACTGTTTTTATTCTCTTACCACTTCCTCCTTGTCATGCTGGAGGGGGGCTCTTCATCAGGGACTGTAGCAACGGGACAAGGGGTGATGGGTTCAGACTGAAACAGGGGGAGTTCAGGTGGGATCTAAGGCAGAAGCTGTTCCCTGTGAGGGTGCTGAGGCGCTGGCACAGGGTGATGGCCCAGAGAAGCTGTGGCTGCCCCATCCCTGGCAGTGCTCAAGGCCAGGTTGGACACAGGGGCTTGGAGCAAGCTGCTCTATGGAAGGGGTCCCTGCCATNCGCATCCCTGGCTCAAGGCCAGGTTGGACACAGGGGCTTGGAGCAAGCTGCTCTATGGAAGAGGTCCCTGCCTGTGGGAGCAGGGGTTGGAGCTGGAGGAGCTTGAAGGTCCCTTCCAACCCAACCCAGTTGGATTCTGTGCTGGATGCCAGTGAAGCAGTGCATAAGCTGGCAGATGTTACAGGAATGGCCTTTACTCTTCAATGGATTTCACCACCTCAGCTTTTTATGATTTTTTTTGACATTTCTGTGAAGTTCTTGAACCTTGAAACCTGAAATAATTTATAATGGCTCTTGATACGAAATCCCAAGGGTAAGGATGATGAGGAACAAGTAACGCAGGAGTCAGAAACCAGCAAGTCTGAGATACTTCTGTTACCTTTTGCTCCGTAAAATGTCCTGCATTTAAAGGGGTTTTCTCTGATGGATGTGTTACTGTGTCGGAGCTTTTTCTCTACGCACACATCACTGATGGACTGGTTATGGTGTGCAAGTTAAGCCATTTAGTTCCTTCCAGTAGCCAGGCAATGACTATACCTTGTGAAGCTTGGATGAGCCTTGGATTCCTTAGGGTGGGGAAGGATAATGTGCTAAAGATATCCCAGTACAATTCCTTCTTTCTTAAGAGTTGCATAGAGCAAGGCTCAGCCTCCCTATCTCTGCCAAGGGTTTGCAGCATGAACCGGTTGTGCCAAGGATGTTGCTAAATAAAACTGTCTCCCGTTTGCATTTAGGGAAGCAACCTCACTTCCCTTTCTTTCTCTCAGCAAAAGTGTTGGCTCAAAACAAGTTCAAATGAAGATGACTTCACTGTGACCGTCAGCATGTGGGCTGGGGAGCAGGGATGCTGCTTCCGTTGCATGGCTTATTCTCAATGTCATGCTCTGGAGGGAGGAGGGACCCACATGCTCCAGGTTAGGCAGAGCCAATGGCCAGAGTCAGATGTGAGGTTTGATTTCTGACTGTGACACTGATTTCCTTTTAAATCCCAACCTGTTCAGGAGCGCTTCCTCTGAGCTTTAGTGCTGAGCATGACATTGGGCTTTGTTACTCCTGACCTCCCAGCTTCCAAAATCCAGCTGCCCACAAATCCTGAGTTTTCAGCTCAGACTGGTCCCTGCCTGCTTCTTCAGGATCTGAGCACCCAAACAAGCACTTGAAAAGTGAGCTAAGAAGTGGCGTTGCTCATGATCAGTTCTGTGGTACCAGGCAATTGATGCTCTACCAGAGGATAGAAACGTGCATGGAAACACAGCTCAAAAGAGGATGGGAACCTACTTGTCTTTGTCCTGCTAACCACAGCGTAATTGCTGGTGAGCTCAAGGAGTGAACGTGCTGCAAGTCCATGTTAACACTGAGCCTGATGCTGTGGCTGGTCCTGAAGATGATGTTTCTCAATGTTCTTCCCTCCTAAAAGACTTCCCTGCAGTGCTTCCCAGGGCTGCCAGGAGGAAGGAGCAGTTCATTTTTGTATGAAGCTTTGAAGATGAATAGTGCTAATTATTATTTATAGGTATTTATTCTCACTATGGGTAGTGCACCTTGATCCTGGGCATGAAAAGAACATCTGTAAGCTGGTCAGGCATGAGTAGAACCTTCTGAAGTCTTTATGTACTAGTTTCCCTGCTGGGTTGTACATATGATTGCAGTGTATTTGTCATGGAAAATGACTCGTTTGGATCCATATTGGCCCAGCCAGCTGTGCTAAGGGAATCCTTAGTCATTTACCTCAATTCTGTTGATGCATAATGTGTAGGACTGGGGCATGCCAAGAGGGAACAGGGAAATAGCATTAGCCTGGCCCAAGGCAGTTTATCAGCAGGGCTTCCTATAGATTTAATGAGGAAACTCGGATCTGATGCTAGTCAGAGCCACCACTGTTGCAAGGAGCATCTGTGTTCCTGCATCTTTCTATCACTGCAGCTTTTAGCACCTTTCACTGGTGCTGAGCTTAATGTAACAGAAAAGGGTGAAAAGTGTCAGACAGTTGGGGCTTTTTGTCCTAAAATCCTGCTTAACAGATTAAGCAGAAAAGGATTGGGGGGGATGATGAGAAGAAATTCGTGTCTTGTAGCTCATGTGAAGCTACAAGATCTACAGATGGTAGCTCGACAGGTAGTTTCTGAGGTGTAGTAGTAGAGGACGGCTGACTGACTCACAGGGCCTCTGAACTGTGTGTGTGTTTAATTCAAAGCTTAAGGTGATGAACAGGCACGGCAACATTCATCACACCCAGACAGTTGTGCAGATACAGTCTGGAGGTGTTTTTGTGCTATTTGACATGAAGTCATGGACTGATTCGTGTTGGAAGGGAGCCTAAAGCTCTCCCAGCTCCAACCCCTGCCATGGCAGGGACCCCTTCCATAGAGCAGCTTGCTCCAAGCCCCTGTGTCCAACCTGGCCTTGAGCACTGCCAGGGATGGGGCAGCCACAGCTTCTCTGGGCCATCACCCTGGGCCAGTGCCTCAGCACCCTCACAGGGAACAGCTTCTGCCTCAGAGCTCATCTCAGTCTCCCCTCTTTGGGCAGGTTCAAGCCATTCCCCTCTGTCCATTAACATAGATCATTCCTGGGCCAGGAGGTTTGCCCTGAAGTTGTAAGAGTGGGGCAGTTGGTACATTCTGCTTAGATCCTAGGAGCTCCCCATCCAGCAGCCCACTGGCCTGTTACTCCCTTTGCTGGTCTGTCCCATGAGAGAAGAGGGCAGAACATTGCACAGGTTTATTCATGGGGACTTTGTGTTGCCCCTTGCTCAGGCAGAAGGGGATGGGTTTGTTCATGTGTGACCAAACACAAGGCAGTATTCATGGTGTGTGGTGGGTTTCTGGTGGGACTGGTGAAGGGTCCCTCCAGGGTCCAAGCCAGAGCAATGGGTCCAAGAAACCAGCGTGGAACGTGTCGGGAGAGGGAGTTTCTGATCCAGCATTGGGTGTTTGGTGAGAGGAGAGGAGGATGGTGATGCCCTGCGCACTGTTGAGTTTGCAGGAGCTCGCATCACCCTTGTAGGCTCCTTGGGTTGCTGCTGCAGCCTTTGGAAAAGGAAAATCCAGCAGCTTTTCACAGGGTTCTGCTGCTGCCAGGAGTCCCTCTGATGAGCCTGGCATGAGGTGTAAGCGCCGCGTTTATATTATATACAGATAATGCTGGCAACTTCGTGTTGGATTGATGGGACAAGAGGAAGGAATTGTTACTCCTTTAGAATGTTTCCAGTGAAGACTGAAATGGCAGGGCCTGACTGGAGAGCCAGCACTGAGCTGCTCATTAAAACCTTCATCCTCTGCAGGCCCTGCCCAGCAAACTCTTCAACTCGCAGTTGGCATTTTGGGGGTTTGTTAGTGCTGGATTGCGTCTGGTTTGTATCCAGCCCTGGCAGTGTCCTGCCATGGATGGCATCCAGGGGCTCTGGTGTCTTAATTCAGCCAGGCAAAGGACACAGGACAATTGTTCTGCAGGGGGGCAATTGGGAACATTCATTAACAAGGAAATTGGTGTCGTTGGGTTTGGGAGAGTGAAAAGGAAATGCATCCAGCCAAGAAAGGAGAGTGGTGTCTTGTCCAGGGCAAGAGCAGGACAAAATCAATGCCAAGGGGAGAATGAGGGAAAGAGACAGCAAAAGAGATCTGTAGGGAGATAGAAAGGAGGGAGAAGTGGCCAAAGAAGATGTCCTTGCATGTGCTGAAAGAACAGTTACAATTTGAGTGGTATTGGTTCAAGTGTCGTGTGTGTCGTGCAACATGGTCTACTGTGAAGTGTCCCTGCCCATGGCAGGGGGTTGGAACTGGATGATCTTAAGGTCTCTTCCATTCTGTGATTCTATGACTATATTGGGTTAAACACAGGACTGAGCACTATATGACAGGAGGGTGATGAATCAAGAAGGAAAGACCACAGAATGCAATACCTGTGACCAGGGAGCCTCCTTCAGACCTTAGAGGGGTTAAAGAGGCAATGCCCCTGTGAACTGGGAAAATGCTGGGGTTTGGGCTATAGCTGTGTTATGGAGCTCATTTTGCCAGTGCTGGGAATCCAGAGAGATGTGGTGTAGAGGTGAGGCAATTGCCAGGGAGGTAGTTACAGGATCACACGTGTCCTCTGAGGGCACCAGTGGCTTTAGACTTCCTTTTTAATAAGCAAAGGTTTATGGATTAAATAGACCCCTGATTGCTGTAACAGCTTTATTTCCCTCGCCTTAGGTAAGCATAGGGCCACAACCAGCATCATTAGCCTTCTGAAACACAGTTAAGTGTCTGAAGAAACACCTTTTGAGCCTGGGAGGCTTTGCTTGTTGTTCCAGGTGCAGGGATTCATGGGAGTTCCTTCCAAACCCAACAACCTGGTGTTTTCTCTCCTAGCTCTTCTCTTAGGAAGCGCAGCCAACTCCTCGCATCACGGAGGCCCAGCATGAACGTGAACTGTGCTGCTGGCACAGGCTGGCCAAGAAAGCTGGAGTCCCCTTGTTCTGTGGGGAGCACAACGGTAGCAGTGCAGGAGGCAGAAGAAAGTAACGTGGTGCTAGGAGGTCCCAGCCCGGCTGCAGCTCCCAGGACTGAGGGTAATGTCTTTACCTTAGCAGTGAGAGGCTTTTGGAGTTGTTTTTGGTTTCCTGAGGGGGTGCTGTGTTTTGGGAAAAATCCAGGATCCCCAGGCAGTTTGCCATGGGGAATGCGTATCCTGCCTTTGGTCTAAAGGACAGCGGTCCACAGCAGAGTTTGGGGTCTTGCTGTCTTGGCAAGAGCATCACACAGGTATGCCCTGGCTGGCCAGCTTGCAGCTCCTCCTGAGTTGTCCTCCTGAGCACATTAAGTGGAGGTAGTTGGATGTTCCTGATGAGCTGTGTGCCCACCATGGAGCAGCATCAGCCACCATCAACTGGTGTGTGCTTCTGCTCCTGCTTTGCTGTGAGAGTAGTTGTCAGTGCTGGGACCCTGTGTCTGTATTTCAGGCCCTGTGTAATTCCTGGGCTCCTGCTGTTACACACTGAAGCTCCTTGCTTTATAACAAGAAGCATTAATCGTCATGGTTCATCAGGAATTTTCTGGTTCACAGTCCCAACTGCTGACTCAGTTTGAAAATGCAGTGTAGTTTTATGTCATGTAACATTACCCTGACATCCCTGTATGACTCAGTTTTCTTACTACAGTGTTACAGTGAAAGGATGGTTTTCAGCATCCTCAATATCTTACTCTTGCAATATTCATTTGTCTCTCTCAGGTTTAGATCCTGAATGCCGACACATTCCTTGTCCAGTAAGTCCCCAGCTCAGTAGCATGTTGTCTGCTCCTGAAGACACTCACAACTGCCATTTCCAAGATGGAAATAAGAGACAGTCGGAGTATTTTAACAGCCAGGAACGCCATGGGTGCTGCCCCTTGTCCTCAAGCAGCAGCTCACAGCCAGTGGCTCCAGAGAAGGTGACGCTCGTGGTAGATGGCACTCGCTTTGCAGTGAACCCGCAGATTTTCACTGCTCACCCTGACACCATGCTGGGAAGGTGGGTCATTTCCACTGTGTCCAGGAGACCTCAAGGGGGTTAAACGTTTGCTACAGTGGAACAAACTCCAAAAGTCTGTTTGTCCTCTGTACACACAAGCGAGGCAAGGTCAGCCTCATTCAGAACTTGGCTGTGAGGGCTTGAAGGCATGCCCAGGTGTAGAAGGAGTTGGTAGTTCTCTAGGTAACATTCTCCTTTCTGTCCCCTTCCTCCAAACAGAGTGCTTTTAGCTAGACCTGGTCTCCTTTTGCCTCTGTTTAAGTGTTTGCCTTGTTTGTAAGCAGTGCATCTGTTCCCAGCTGATAACCTCCCTTCCAGAATGGGGAAAATGATAATGTTCCATCCCCCTGCTGCTGTTATCTTTTGATACTCTCCCCAGAGAGAATTTACTCAGCTCCTTGTAGCATGGCATAAAGGTTGGAGCCTTTTGACACAATAGGAAGCACTCATTCTCTGTATTGCCAGTGCTTTCACCCATCTTTGACCAAAGGAGATGGGTTACTGACCCTTGTGGAGGCTGTTGTGTAAAACAAGGGATATGGTGGGTACCTCATGTAGTGTCAGTGAAAGGGCTTTATTGCTGGGGTATTTTCTGACCCAGGGTTGAATGAGCTGTCCTTTGGAGCTGTGGCTTGTTTCATACAATCCAGTAGATGTAACAAGAGTCCAGTTATAGGATGACTGAGCTGAGACAGCTCTTGTGCTTACTTACCATGTGAGAGATTTAAATGTAGGGTTTGTTACTGTATATATGTGTCACTGCTGGATTTGTTTAACCTCAATGCACCTACTGATCTCTAGAATGAACGCATTTCAATATACTTATGCCCTTACATAGATTTTTCTCTGTTCAGAATGTTTGGACCAGGAAGAGAATACAATTTCACGCGGCCAAATGAAAAGGGGGAATATGAGATCGCAGAAGGAATCAGCTCAGCTGTATTCCGGACTGTGCTGGTAAGGACACGTTTGCAGATGGAAGAAAACAATCTGTTTGTGCCAAACTGAGCCATGTCCCAGGGGGGATGCAGCTGCCTGGGACATGTTGTGTTATTGCTGTTCTGCATTGTGATTGTATTAAAACTCTTTGGTATGAGTCAACATTTGAGATGTTGCCTTTTACCTTTCTTGTGTCACACTGTTGTAACCTATGAGCTGTTATGAAACTCTGCCATGGGAAAGGTTTTAGCTGGAGCTCACTGTTGATGAGACCCAAGGGGATCTGCAAAGAGACAGATGTAAACTCTCAGACAAGGAGGGTGGGTTTACTGTTCACAGAGCTATAAACAGCCTCTGTAACTCTCAAATGCTGCTTAACAAAACAAAGAGGTAATGAAAAGTTATCAGGGTCCAAGATATTCTTAATTTTTCATTCCCAAAATTGTCCTTTTATTTGCAGGATTATTACAAAACTGGGATCATTAACTGCCCTGATGGGATTTCCATCCCAGACCTTCGAGACACATGTGATTACCTCTGCATAAACTTTGATTTCAACACAATCAAATGTCAAGATTTAAGTAAGTATGGAGAGAAACCGGCTCTTAGGAGCATATCTACATGGGTTTGAGCACTCTGATCCTGATTCAGCGCAGTTCTTTATTGTGGGCTTTAGTTTAGCATGGAGGTGTGGACTTGCTAGGACTCATCTATTTAAATAGCTTCCTTTTTGTGCTGCATCAGTCCCAAGGGAAGTGATCGAATCACAGACACCTTGCTCAAAAAAGCTAACTGAACTTGTTAAAATCATAGTCTCTCTTCTTGTAAGAGAGGCTGAGAAAACCTTCTGTTACAGCCAAACAAAATGAAGGCTAAAAGCAGGGCCATAACTCCTGTCTAAAATGTACCAGCAAGTCATGAATCATCTAAGCTAAAGGGTGATGTGCAGAGCAGGAACCAAGGACAGCAAAGCTGGAAAGCAGTGGAGAATTCCTGGTCCTGAAGGAATCTGACTTGGAGCAGGTGTTTGGTGGGAATGCTGGCAAAAAAAGTACTTTTAACATAGGCTGTGAAAGGGACTGTACAGGGATAGTGTACATCATAGCACAGGCTGTAGGGGGAATTTCCTACCTGGTCTTCTGATCACAGACAAGGCAGAAAATGTGCTTTCAAGGACAGAGGTTGGTGCTGGAAATTCAAGTAAAGTATAGTAATGAATTAATAACTCATTCTATTGCTCTTCCATTGGATTGGACCTTGGTGTTCTTTTAATGGTAGTGTAATCTGTATCCCATTGGAAATACGGTCTCATGCCTCTGATCTTGCCAGCTCTGGAGCTGTGGAGACTGTTGATGCATCTGAACATGTGTTAAGCAGTTTGTCTGAAGAAGAATGCAGGCTGTGCTCTTGAATGTATATGGAAAGTGTAGAGCTGGGACATAGTTTCTTGCTGTGTAAAACAGTTCATCATATGATGTCTGTCTCAGGTGCTCTGTTACACGAGCTCTCCAACGATGGTGCTCACAAGCAGTTTGACAGCTACCTGGAGGAGCTCATTCTGCCTATAATGGTGGATAGTGCAAGGAAAGGGGAACGTGAATGCCACATTGTGGTGCTGACAGATGAAGACACCGTGGACTGGGATGAAGATCATCCACCTCCAATGGGAGAGGAGTACTCACAAAGTAAGGGCTCGGCACTGGTGCCCCTGGCTCCATGCTCAGCACACACTCAGACAAACAGCTGTCTTCCTCCAGGAAGAGACACTGTTCTGTATGTTCCTTCTGAATTGACTGCTGCTAGAGCCTGGTCAGAGCTTTGGTCTGACCACCTGTGTTGGTGATGACAGCACTCACTGCATCTTGCTTTCATTTGCTGCTTCCCCCTCAGCTTTCTCCTGGCTCCTTAGTGAGTGAACGCTGCTTTACACACCCATCACCACCCATTCTATCCAGCCTGCAATGTGCATCACTGCCCTCCCACCAAGGAAGTGCAGCTAATCCAAGTGATGAGAACAGACACCTGGAGTAGTTCTTGGAAACCAGACCTGGTTTTCAACACCTCACAGAGTCCCAGGCTGGTTTGTGTTGAAAGGGAGCCTAAAGCTCCTCCAGCTCCAACCCCTGCCACGGGCAGGGACCCCTTCCATACAGCAGCTTGCTCCAAGCCCCTGTGTCCAACCTGGCCTTGAGCACTGCCAGGGATGGGGCAGCCACAGCTTCTCTGGGCCATCACCCTGTGCCAGCGCCTCAGCACCCTCCCAGGGAACAGCTTCTGCCTCAGAGCTCAGCTCAGGCTCCCCTGGGGCAGGTTCAAGCCATTCCCCTTGGCCTGTTCCTACAGGCCCTTGTCCCAAGCCCCTCTCCAGTAGTCTCCCTTTAGGAACCTCCACACTGTAGCATGTCAAAACCATGGAGAGATTCTCATCCACCTTTTTATTCCTCCAGTCCTTTACAGCTCCAAGCTGTACAGATTCTTCAAGTACATTGAGAACCGAGATGTGGCAAAAGCTGTCTTAAAGGAGCGGGGCTTGAAGAACATTCGCATTGGCATTGAAGGTAAAGTGTTCCTCCAGGTGACTCCACACTAAAGCCTGGTTTCCTCTGGGCTCAAGGCATTTGTTCCTTCACCTTTATCATGTTACACTGAAATTGGTCAGGAAAAGTAAAAGATATGTAGCATGGAGCAGTAAGACTGTTGTGTTTAGGAGTGAGTAGACAGGAAACAGGAGTCCCAAAACTTCTGCCTCCTGATCCAGGCATTCCTTTAGGGAGCTTAGAGAACATTGTGCTTTGTCCTGGGACACTGTCTTATTTTGAAAGTAGCTGTGTCTGCTCACAAACTGGCTAACACTGCACAGCCATTGATCATATAGCTACACACAGTGCTGCACCCTCTTTTTAGAGAATCATAGAACCATTTAGGTTGGAAAAGACCTTTTAAGTTCATCAAATCCAACTGTTCCCCAGCACTGCCATAGCAGCCACTAAGCTACATCACGGAAGTGCCATGTCTGCACATATGCTCAATGTTGCCTTTCAAAGTTCATCAAATCCAACTGTTCCCCAGCACTGCCAAAGCAGCCACTAAGCTACATCACGGAAGTGCCATGTCTGCACATATGCTCAATGTTGCCTTTCATCCCACCAGGGCCGGTGCCTGCAGCCCTGCCCTGGGCAGCCTCTTCCAATGCCTGAGCACCCTGTGGGGCAGGAATTGTTCCTCAGCTCCATCTAAACCTGCCCTGGGGCAGCTTGAGCCCAGTTCCTCTTGTCCCATCCCTTGTTCCTTGGGAGCAGAGCCCAGCCCCTCCTGGCTCCATCCTCCTCTCAGGCCTCTGTAGGGAGCCATCAGGTCCCCCCTGAGCCTTCTCTTCTCCATCTGAAACCCCCAGGTCCCTCAGGCTGGAGTGTCCAGCCCTCCTGGACTCCTTTGTAGGGGAAAAAAAGAACAGTTATGCAAACCCCTAATGGTAAATGTGGGATGTGGGTGTTCATCTCCCAAGTCCCCCTGACCCCATAGTCATTCCTACCTGTCAGTTCTGGGATCCTCTTGTGCCTTTGTGCATATCAGAGGTGTGAAACATGACTGACTGGCTGTGTTTTCAGGGTATCCCACCTGCAAAGAGAAGGTGAAGAGGAGGCCTGGTGGCCGCTCAGAAGTTATCTACAACTATGTTCAACGGCCTTTCATCCAGATGTCATGGGAGAAGGAGGAGGGCAAAAGCCGTCACGTTGATTTCCAGTGTGTTCGAAGCAAATCCCTCACAAACCTTGTCACTGTGGGTGATGATGTTTCAGAGGACCAGGAGGTTATAATGCATCACCCCCCACAGGTAGATGAACTGGACAGGCTGAATGCACCATTCTCCCAAATGGCTGTGAATGATCTACCAGATTAGTGGTGGCTCAGGGTCATGGTCCCACTGATGTGGGAACGTCTCAGCATAGTTCCATCCCTGGTGATGGAACACAGACTCTTGCAGGGTGCTTTATCCTCGTTCCTGCTCTTACTACATTGTCATACTTCAAGCATGTTAATAAAGAGCCACACTCTATGGTCTAATTGTGCAATCAAAAGCAACATCTCAAACAAGAAGAAATGATGCTGTTTGTTTCTACTTCAGAGGCTTCCAGATTGGTGGGTGCTGAATATTTTACCTGAACTTCTAAAAGAAGATTAGAAGCATTTTGAAACATCTTGTTTGACGTGAGAGAGGAAATTCTGGGCCTGTCAAGACAAAGCTTTCCTTTATCATTAGGCACTTAGCTTTGCTTTTGTGATCTATCAGTTACAAAGAACCCAATATCAAAGCAGGACAGATGATGCTCTTTCATCAACCAGCAGAAATGTAGCACATTTGGGACAGCAAAATCCTGAGTGTGGAGGAATGGGTTTACACTGCCACCTGGCTCTGCATCCTGTGTTGTACTGCTGTTCTGGGCAAGGATGGACTAGCTCAATAGGAAGTATATGCCTGTTGACAGGAATTGCCCATATATACTTCTCCATAGGATGGAATCATTGTTTTTAGGGATGTTGTCTGTTAAGTTCAGCAGAATGAGTAGATCATATTGAAGGGAAAAGCAAAAAAAGAGACTCTAGTTGATATTTTACCAACAAAGTAAATCTGTTTAGTAGCCTAATAGATGTAAAAAGCTTTCTAGAAGTGACTGCATGCTAAAGACTATCAGTTGTCTTCTCCATCCGCCTGCTAAGACACAAGTGGAGGAGCTCCCAGTACAGACAGTTTACTCCTTGGTCTCATCCCCCTTGGTCAGTATTTCTGTAGGCTCTCCCAGGAGCACTCTACTGTTGTGGCTCATAAAGGCCAGCTGCTGTCTTCCCAGTTTGGAAGTGACTGCACCATTTTGCTGTCAGGCAGGTAAGAAACCAGCCTTCAGCAGAGACCAATACACATACCTAGGAGCAACACTTCTTTGCTGCTCTGATTCTGGTACCCTAGTCTGTGGCTGAGGCCCTGTGCATTTTGGATTCAGAGACAACAGAGTTGTGACTGTAAGTAGAGACACTCTCCAGGCTGGTTCAGCTGAGTTATATCAAAGCCAAATGGTCCTGTTCCTTCAGTGTGGAGGTACCTGTAGGCTTCATTAACCCTGAGTAGCACACAGTGAGTTCAGAACCACCACAACCAAGCAGCACATCAACCATAACGGGTCTCTGGTTGTTCTGATGATTGTGTAGAGGTTTTCTGTACCCAAAGCAGAATTAAACAGGGTGCAAAGAAAAGCTAAAACCCAGTCAAAGGGAGGGAGAGAGCTCCCTTGCAAGGTTGTTAAGTCCAGGTCAGTTCTGCTCTTGCAGTTGGCTGCTGTTGAATCCTGTACCACTTACCCATCCAGTTACTGGTCATAGTTGGCAAAAGAGAGGTAGGTACTCTGCCCTGGAAGGTTTAATTCTTTGTTGTCAGGGTTGTGTTATAAAGCAAATCTTGTCGTATTCTCCATCTGTCTGCAAAGTGTATGGTAGACACAGCACTGAAGTTACTGTTTGCTGCTAGGGATGTTTGGGTTTTCAGTGTAAGTACCATGACAATCTCAAGCACAGATTTTCCTGAAGGTTTATGAGTTGTTTTAGTTGCAAGCAACAAAATCTCTGCCAAGGCATCAACTTGCTGGTATATTTAGCTGCCGTTTGTGTGGATACAGTTCTATTCTTCGCAGTGTTTCTGTTCTTAGCCTCTTCCCCAAGTGCAGCAAATCGATTTCTTCTTCTTCTAAGTGCCTATGGGAAGGTTTCCAGAAGTACTCCAGGACCTCGTGGGGGTCCCAGTGGTTCAGGCACCCAGGTCCACCTGATGACTGCTGCAAAATCCTCCCTGTGTGTCAGTGGATCAGGATAGAGAAGTGGCCTTCAGGATCAGCACAGAGGTGGTGGCAGTCACTTCCCATTCCTGCTCTAGGTGAGCATTCACTAGGTGGCAATCCCTTCCCATTCTTGCTTTATTTTTGTAGTAGAGAAAGGAAGACACATGGACCATCGGCCCGCCAGCTGATGCCCATTGCCTGCCATTTCCACAGGCTGAAGGCTCTGGTGAGACTCTGCCCATCAGCAGTGATGGACCTCGGCCCCAGGACCTATGGATTCTCTTTTTTCTGTGTGTATTTCTTTTTCCAGCTGTGTAAGTGTGAAGTAAATGTCTGTTGGTATTGACCAGCTGACTTGCAACCGGAGATTACACATGGTTCTGTTCGGTGGACCTGAAACGTGTGTGTTGGTGAGCTACCGGAGTGTTTAAGGCATCTGACTTCGATGGGACCTGACAGCCAAGTACCAAAACAAACCCCTCCAGTGTCCATCGCTGAGCCCAGCATCAGCAAACCTCTGGAAGGATTTGGCTGGATTAGTAGGACAGTGATCACAGGGACTTAACTGCAACAGGCCATTGCCTGAGAGTTGGAGACTGGTAGTGCCTCGTTGAAGCTCGTTGGTACTCTGGGTAACCAGTTGGACGTTCAGCATGGGATGGAGGTATCCAGCATCCATCATTTCCACACCAGTTTTACCCCTCCAAAAGCCCACTGCAGTTTATTGGCTTCCCCAAGGAATTTAAGATGAGCTTTATTTTTTTGAGTACAGTCTATTCTATTGGAACACTAAATCAAACTGAAAAACAGGCATTAGCTTTTCCTTCTCCTCTCATGGTCACTTACTTCAGGTACTTCAGGTTTTGTCTTCCTCTAGATCTACTGCAGTGTTACCTGTGGTGTGTGTGAACTACAGCTGTATGGTTTCTGTATTAAAGTATAAATTATACCTGGCTTGTGTGGCTCTTCTGAAACTCATTTTAAACGGGGACTAGAAGAACAGACAGGGAATCAGTTACTTGAAGGTTTGGTTTCTTCCCTCATAAATAACTGTGGCTGGGGACCCCGAAGACATAGAAATGGTTTTGCACCAAGCAGAGCCTGACGGATGGAGCAGGACCTTGTGCAGCACCCACACACCAGTGTTACTACCTGAAGTCTATCAGCTCATTGCAGTGATGTTCTAAAAGCAGCATATGGTGCAGGTATGAAGCAATGCTACTGAACCCAACAGCTGTGCAGGATCTACACCAGGTCAGAGTGCTGCTTTTGATGTGAAAGATGCTCTCCACTTCTGCCTACTCCAGCTGCAGAAGAAAACAGCTTTGGAGCAGGTCTGGCTTTTGTTGCCATCTCCAGTGGTGGATCTACTTCAGAGGTTTTCTCCATGAGGCTTGAGAAGGCCACCAAGAGGGGAGTTACTGAAGTGATGACAGGAACTGGTACCCACAAGTGGAGCTGTCACAAGGGTGAAGCAATGAACTAAGAACCACAATGGATTTTGGCATGGTACAGACTGGTAGGAAAATAATGAAGGGTCAGAACTTTGCTTCCAGTGCCATGTGCTCACTGCTTACTGTCCCTTTTAAAAACAGGAAGATGAAAACCAGCTTGTCCTGAAGCTGGTAAAATGAAGTTACATTTATACACAGCTGCCACCTAGGCACAAGTAAGGCTTAACACTTTAACAGGGTGCTCATTGCTGCTGTACATCTATAGGAAATAAGAGTCAGAACCCCAGCCTGGTTTGTGTTGGAAGGGACCTTAAAGCTCCTCCAGCTCCAACCCCTGCCACGGGCAGGGACCCCTTCCATAGAGCAGCTTGCTCCAAGCCCCTGTGTCCAACCTGGCCTTGAGCACTGCCAGGGATGGGGCAGCCCCAGCTTCTCTGGGCCATCACCCTGGGCCAGCGCCTCAGCACCCTCACAGGGAACAGCTTCTGCCTTAGATCCAACCTGAACTCCCCTGTTTCAGTCTGAACCCATCACCCCTTGTCCTGTCCCTGCAGTCCCTGATGCAGAGCCCCCCTCCAGCATCCTTGGAGCCCCCTTCAGACACTGGAAGCTGCTCTGGGGTCTCCTCGCAGCTTCTCCAGGCTGCACAGTCCCAATGTTCTCAGCCTGTCCTTAGCCCACCAGTTGCCACTGCATCCCCACCCCTGAGCACTCGACTCTAAAATGAGTTTCAAATCTGAAACAGGAACCTCAGAGATTCATCTCCTAAGAGGATTTTATTTACACAACACAATGCAAAGATCGTCCCCTAAAAAGCAACCCCCAATCCCCTGCCCCATTGTACAGTGCAGTTCTGTAACAGCTTTGAAGTATTTACAGATGCTTGTTTTGACTTCCAGGTTAAGGCAGAGTCAGTGCACAGTGTTAGGAAACACTTGGTGCAGTTTTGTGCTAGGCATGATACGGAAACGAAGGCAGCATCACTCATGTTCAGATCCATTGGAAATTCAGACCGGAATTACTCCTACAAGTCCAGCAACTGCTTGCAGCGTAACTAAAAACCAGAGCTAGGAGATACATACAGCCTCAATACACGAGCCAGGAGCTAAGGACAACGTTTGGCTAACATGGAACAGGCACAGTAAAACCTTCAGCAGAGAATGAAAGGAAAGCTGGATCCTGGGAAGAAGATGCTGTACTGCCTGTCTCAGCTGTAGCAGGAAGCAGGCTCACAACACAACCCTAACACAACAGGAGTGAGGGTGACAACTGCTCCTTGTGCCTTTGGGAAACCTGACCTTCAACTCAGACACTAACAACCAGAGGCTTCTGAACACACAGGCACTGAATGCACAGTCCATGTTAGCATAAAGGGTTGGGTTTACAGCAAATTAGCCCAAGGCCGAGTTGTTTCACTTCATCTTTGGTACTTAGAAATACAAATGCCAGTCCCTTTCAGTAAAATAATGCAGCTACTATCCCAAAAACCCATTTATTCCTAAGCAACAGCAGCTTGAAAGGCCTTGGAGTTTTTAGTTATCATTATTGTAAGGCAGTAACTAAGCTGTTAGGAAGTTTTAAGACTGGTTTGCTATTAACACCTCATAGTTTTCCAATGGTTTGTAAGGCAACATTTTCACACAGCTGGAAAAAAACCTGCAGGATAAGGAGATGGCACAATCCGAGGAGTTGGAATCAGTCCTCCATAAGAACGAAGCAGAAGATGCTATTACTGACTAGCCAATGAAAATCCTGACCCTGTAAATCATAGCTTCAGTTAGCCCTTGTTCATTGGAGTAAGCCCTGCTCACTGCAGTCATCCCGGGACTTCTGATTAAGGCTATGTAAGTGGTATCTACACTGCTTATGGCAACTCCTAGGACACACAGAAAGCACAAGGAGTGGTCAGGGGAAGGATGCTAAGCAGTTATCACCCGCTGTTAGCTATATACAGCACTCCAGTCCCCCAATCAGTCCTTCACAATGGCACTCAATTCAAAAGACATCTAGGTAAAAATTCCCTAAAAAGCACCTATTAAAACAAGTTTCACAACAAACTCATTTCCTTTCATCTCCTAATCTAGAATATTAGGATTAAACATAACTGAGAGCTTCCTTTGACTTTGAAACACTGCTCTGGCTTTGTTTTGTCTGTCTGTGCTATGCAGTTAGTGTTCAGCACCAGGAAGTTTGCAAGAACCCAAGACAACTCAAACTGATACAAGCTTTTAGAAACCTCCTTACATTTACACATGTATTTGTAGACCTAATTGCGAGTTAAAGACTGGAACCAAGCAGGCCCAAAGGTTAATACCTCCTGCCGCTGGACCCATAAACCAGAGGCATTTTGCAGAGTTAACTACAAAATAGGTGCAAAGTGGAGCAAAAAAGGGAGTAGCAAAAGCTCAACTGAGGCAGAATCCTCCCTCCTAAACTGCAGGCATGTTCTGGGATGCCCAGGCAAGGAAAGGCACTTTCCAGCTCTCTTGGAGAGCAACCTGACCATAACTGAATGTACTTGTAGAAATGACACCAGGCAATAAGAGAGAGGAAAAGAGGGGGAAAGTGGGTTCCTCTGCCCCAACAGTGAGCCCGTGATCACTGTCTCTTTGGAAGACTACAGGGACTGATGGTTCAGGCACACAGCAAGAGGAGCTCCTTAAGGGGAAGCCGGGGAGGCCTCCACCAGCAATACTCATGGACGAATCTGATGCTGTTTGCTCAAACCCAAGAGCAGAAAGGCCACAGCAAGATGGGTTTGTCCTTAAACCAGTGAAGATGCAGCACATCTGAGAAGTGGCCAAAAGATGGCAGCAGCAGGACCGCGAAGCCTCAAGGCTGTGCACAAGATCCCCAAGCAAGGCTCAGGTTAATGCATTTCCTTTCCTCTCTGCTCTAATTCCAGATCTCCTTGGGTTACCAGCCGTACTCTGCATTATCGGCAGCCTTGAGAGATCCATCCGTGCATACAGCAAGTGAAAACTGTTGGTGCTTGCTGGGGAACTGGCCCGTTTCTCCTAACACTGTCTAGGAAAGACAAAACGTGTTGCACAATTACTAATTTAGAACAAAAATAAATGGCTTGAGGGTCAAATCCTGTCTTAGTACCAAAAGTAAAGTGCACTGCAACCGGAGGCTGCTGCGCCAGAGCTGAGAAATGCCATTGGAGAGGCTTCCAAGTAAAAACCAGCACTACAAACTAAGGTTAAGGCAATCCGAGTTGTGTCCTGTACTACACAGATAGTTTACTGGAGAGTTTTCTGTCTCAGGCTTTCATTATTGCTTTGTTTCCTCTGTACTGAAGTCCTTTGCCACCAGGCAAGACGGCGCTGGCAGAATTGGCAGCTTGAGTTTCTCACTTCATGCAGGGCTGGCAAAGAGTCCCTATGAAGAGCTTTGCATGTCCAAGGGAAGGGATGCTCTCCCAACACACAGTACAACTGGCAAGGAGTTCAAACAGACAACAGACTCTTGCTCCTGAAGCAGCATAAACGTGCTTGCAGCAGAGATGACACAAACATTCAGTGATGTAGAAAAAGACCTTAGTAACAACCAGGGTGTGTAACAAAACAGGGTCCTGAAGTCTTCTCCGAGAGTTAATAGCCCTCAAGTTTTCGTTACAAAAAGGAAGTGGTTCTTGGGGGGGTCTAAACCCAAAGCACGGGAGCAGAATTCCATGGCTCAGAATCCCATGGCTCAGAAGTTGTCTCCCAGGTAATGATTCATCACTTTCCTGCTTTCATGTAGGATGGGATCGCCCCTCGGGCCGTCAGGCCTTCAAATCGCTTGTAGGTGTAGTTGATGAAAACCCAGTCCTTGTTCTTGTAGTCAGTCTCTGGGTGGTTGCTGGTGGCCACTGGTAAGACACAGAGAAACCAGAGTTACCCCCTGAAGGCTGCAGTTTAGTTGCCTACAAGAACACTGGATGTCGAGCAGGGCACAGTGCTTGTAAATGAAGAAATAACCATAAGTGTGGGCATTCAGTGTGCCATTCCTCAACCCCACTCAAAAACCACTGTAACGTGTTCTTCAAGCACATGGAGCAAATGTGGCACTATGCTTTGATGCTTTGACATGTAAATACAAGGATCCTTTAGAGATTTACACCAAAACCTCTCACCACCCGTCCCACCATACCCCTACCCCCTACACTAAGCATTAGATAGACGAGCAAGAATTAGGCAGTCCCAAAGGACACTGCAGGGTTGGGCTCAGGGACCTGCTGAGACTTGAGCTCTGCTGCCTCTTAGAGGTGCCCTCAGATGCTCCTGCATCATTTACAAGTCTGCATCCCATCTCCCAAAACCCATATTAGAGCTCGCACACCCCTGCACCACAAGGCTACCAAGCGAACAATGTGATCACGATAGAAGAAGCCAGTATCGAGTAAGATCCTTTCTCTGATTAACAGGAAATTTATGTTATTCTGTTGGAGGAAAAGGACTCTTTCCATGCAGAATCAAAGCATTTACCTGTTGGTTTAAGGATATCAGATTCTGGAAATTCATCAAAGTTTGAGGTATCATCAATGCTTTTAATTTCTATGGAAATCACAGCAGGTCTCTCTCTGCCAGGAAGAGCAGATTCAGCAATGAGATTTCAAAGGCAGCAGAAAGCAGGATTCAGCCACTTCCCATTTCTTAACAGAACCAAAGACTGAAGGTACCTAAACCTTGGCAAGCTTCAAACATGGACCAAAACACTCTCACCCACACCTGGATAGGATATATGCCAACTAAGCTGCTCCCTTCTGTTGAAGGGGACTGGCTTTAAAGCAGCCCATATTGCAGAGCAGCTTGCTTTGCTGCAAAGCATCTTACCTGATATGTTCCCAATCAACCCCTTCAAAGAATGGGTTACTCTTTATTTCCTCCACACCAGATGCACCAATTCTGTGCTCCCATTCACAGCAAAATCTGGGACGGAAGGAAGAATGACAATGAAGGAAGAATGAAAACGAAAGCATTCCATCCCACAATGGAACAGCTTTCCAAACTGGTACTGCTATGGTTTCTTAACATATAAATGGAGAAGATTAAGAACTCTCACAGCAAAACTAACACACAAAGTTATGTTTAGGAATGTTGTGTCAAATGCTACAATTAAGGTGTGGTATTCTTTCCCAAGAGGATAATGTGCCCTTTCTATTTCAGGACCAGTGCAGAGCAGGAGAACAATATAAAGCCTAAAGAGCTAGACATTTATATTTCTGTCCTGAAAATAGACAAGTGATTGAATATATAAATGGAAGAGCAGCAGTCAGCATGCACTGGGACACGTTTGTACGCTCCAGTGCTCACAATGGCAAAACCATTGCTCGTGGAAGCAGCAAGCTCTGCTTACACCATCAGAAAGATTGAAGTTGCTTCCATAAGGAGCTCACAGACAAAATAAAGAGCAGGAACGTTTGTATTTTGCCAGAATAGCAGCACTTCCGGGGGAGCTGCTTTGCAGCACAGTTTAGTCAGGGAACCACTCAATGACCTCTGCAAGACAAATGTATTTGATGAGGAAAGCTCAGCATTTGACGCATGCGTGTAACAGTATGCAGCACCAGGAGGTTTTCATGTGAAGCAGGCTATGAGAGGCATATAATACAACTGACAAGACAGGAAAGTACTCTATTAACAGACAGACCATAGCCTGGCACCTTAAAATAAGATCCTTGGCTTTATCAGATATGGGGACTTCAGGAGGAAACGTCAGAGTCTCTTTCCAGTTCATGACTTTCTTGTATGTTTCTTGAGGAGTCTCGGAGCAGAACGGTGGATAACCTGAAAAGACAAACCCAACCTTGTCCAAAGCAAAACCAGCTCCTCTTGTTACTGAAGCCTACGATGCAGCAGCCAGAACAGCCCTCACAAACCACCTAAGAGCGGATGCTTGGAGGAGCTGAGCCCAAGCACACCGATACAGCCAATACCCTACCCAGTTCCTGCTCAAAACCCATGCACTACCTCTCTTACCAATGAGCATCTCGTACATGATGACCCCAAGCGACCACCAGTCACAAAGCTTGTTGTAGCCAGTCTGCATGAAAACCTCAGGAGCAATGTAATCTGGAGTTCCCACAGTAGAGAAAGCCTGGAACAAACGCCATCAGTCAGGCACCATTAGAGAAAGCTGCCTCATACGGATGTGGGAGCTTGTGCAACAGAGCCTATTTTGAGGAAGGTACCAGGTTGTCACCGAAATTCTTTAGCAAAGTCATTTAGAGCATTTTTTTCAAGATATGGAAAGACAAAAATCACCACGTTCATGTGAAGGAGTCTTAAAATACCATCAGAGGAATGATGCCACTGTTAATATACATCTTGGAAGCGTCATCACTGCAGCACCTCTGCTTTGGAAATAGGCTGAGAGAGCTGGGCTGGGGCAGCCTGGGGGAGAGAAGGCTCCTGAAGGGGAGACCTGAGAGCAGCTCCAGGGCCTCAAGGGGCTGCAGGGAACCTGGAGAGAAAGGGGCTTGGGACAAGGGCCTGTAGGGCCAGGCCAAGGGCAATGGCTTGAACCTGCCCAAAGAGGGGAGCCTGAGCTGAGCTCTGAGGCAGAAGCTGTTCCCTGGGAGGGTGCTGAGGCGCTGGCCCAGGGTGATGGCCCAGAGAAGCTGTGGCTGCCCCATCCCTGGCAGTGCTCAAGGCCAGGTTGGACACAGGGGCTTGGAGCAAGCTGCTCTATGGAAGGGGTCCCTGCCCGTGGGAGCAGGGGTTGGAACTGGAGGAGCCTTAAGGTCCCTTCCAACCCAAAGCAGTGTTGATTCTACGATTCAACTATCAATGTAAGTCATGAGGACAGTGCTATCTCAGGCACATGTCGCCAGCTGTGCAGCAGATGGATGAAGGACAAACGAGTCATTCCTCTGTTTAAAAGAGAAAGCATTATTTCTTTCTGCATTATTTCAGCATTGTTCAGAACTCTGCATTAATCACTGGCATTTAAACACATGCTATTTGAATGCAGCAGCTCAGCAGAAACCACCTCCAAGCAGGTGAAAGGCACTTACCAACTGCCGCCTATTTCTCTTCCAAGTCTCTGCTTTCCTTTTGGAATTCATGTTCTGGAAAGCTGTAAGAGATGGGGATATGTGACTGAATCCCAGTGGTCCCCCAGGATACACTTTTACCACCAAACCATTACACTAAAGATCTTCACAATGAAAAAGGCAGCCAGGGCCTTACCCAGGTCAATACCCTCGACCCACCAGCAAGTTCAAACCTATGGAGTAGCAATGAGATTTTATCAAGCTTTTCATTAGCAGCCCATGATCAAAGTTATTCCCCTTGAGAAAACAACTGACTAAGAGACTTGGTGCTCACTTATTCATTATAATATCACTTGAGAAACAGCCGTCATGTACCAAGTCACACAGTCTTCACTGCAGCACAGTCGATTTCAGACAGCAGGAAGATGGGTTTGTTTTAAAGGAACTGAAATAACTACCAGAAAATGAAAACTACACCTCAAGAGGCAACCCTGGTCACGAGAGCCCTCACCGCAGCCTTAGAGCCTCACACTGACAGGGGCTGGCAGCACACAGAATGCCTTCGGAAGCCAAAGCACTCACTGAAGTCACTGGGAAGACTGTGGTTCAGGTTCCTGTAGAATTCGGTTCTGTGGGCTTTCTTCAGGCCAGTACAAAGACCAAAATCTGAGAGTTTCACGTGGCCCTAGAAACAAAAAGCACACCAAGAGAACACAAACCCAGTATGAGACATGATCACATCATATAGATATATAGCAAGGAACTTGGCTACTTCTTCCCCTCCATCTATTTTGTATAATAAATGGATGCACTCTTTCGCATTGCTGGTTTTAGCCTAAGACTGGATGTGCACATAAAGCACACATCCTGTGAGGAACGGATGAGGGACCTGGGGGGTTCAGATGGAGAAGAGAAGGCTCAGGGGGGACCTGAGGGCTCCCTCCAAGGGCCTGACAGGAGGAGGGAGCCAGGAGGGGCTGGGCTCTGCTCCCAAGGAACAAGGGATGGGACAAGAGGACCCGGGCTCAAGCTGCCCCAGGGCAGGTTTAGATGGAGCTGAGGAACAATTCCTGCCCCACAGGGTGCTCAGGCATTGGAAGAGGCTGCCCAGGGCAGGGCTGCAGGCACCGGCCCTGCAAGGGTTCACCCAGCGTGGAGACGAGGCCTCAGTGCCATGGGTTAGGGCTGGCCTGGGCAGGGCTGGGTAAGGGTTGGAGTGGATGGGACGAAAGGGCTTTTCCAGCCTGGCTCATTCTGTGATCCTATGAATCAAGGATCAATACTTTCATCACTACAACACAGAGAATGCCCAGTAGCTGTTTGCTTTAAGAAACCTCTGCTCCTGCAAGCTTTTGACCCCTTCAGAGTGACAGCAAATATCTTCAGAGACAGCCAAGTCCCTGGGTTGTGCATTGACCCCCATGGATTAACACCTTAAACTCAGTGATTGGATCTGCCTTCGTGTGTAACAACCACACCAAAGAGGAGCAATTTTTAGATGTGTATCTAAAACACAGATCCTTTTCAAAGCCCTTCATTTACCTACGTCTAGATGTAGACATCAGGAATTACCTCAGTAATTCCAATAGTGTGTAACCTGGCTAGTGGTGAAGTATTGACTGCTGGCAACCTTTTACCAAGTGAGCTACATATATATAGCGAGCATATATATATAAAATATAGGAAATATATATCTATAATATATATATATATAGGATATATATATATCCTATATCGATATATATATATAAAATATATATAGGAAATATATATATTATATATATAATATATATATAGCAAATATATATATAAAATATATATATAATATATATAGCGAGCATATATATATAACATAATATATATATTATATAAATATAATTATAGCAAGCAAGAGGAGGATACTGAAATGGCCAAGCTTTCTGCAAGCACCTTCTGGAGGCACTCAGGTGACCTGGCCAGCCTCAGAAACACACCTTGATCTGAGGGAGACAGTACCTCTGTTCTGAGCCTCGCTGGTGGAACAGCTACGTCCTTCACACTGGATATGATCATCCACCCAAGAGCTGGCAAGCGTGAGCATACCAGATGTGGGATTGAAAGAAAACCTCTTAGACTAAAAGGGGAGAACTGAAACTGTGGTTTATATTGCAGCTAAAATAACCAAAAATGGCTCCAACAACTGCCAGGAGAGAGCTCCTAAGGGAGGTGTGAATGCAGCTGGAGGGGGAGGAGGGGTTTGCCTTGGCTTGCTCTGTCTTTTTCCACCACCACCCCCCAGCAGATATGCCCTCAAAAGCTGGAGGGAAGAGGGCTAAGAAAGAAGCACCATCTCCTTTCACAACTGTTAACACCAGTTCAGGTCACTATTCAAAATGACAAGCCCTATTCACCACCACTCAGCCCATGGTTAGTACGTACCTTGCTATCCAGAAGAAGGTTGTCTGGTTTTATGTCCCGATGGATAAAACCCAGCTGATGGATAGAATCAATGGCCAGCACGGTCTCAGCTATATAGAACTGGGTCTCTTCTTCTGTCAGAGTGTCCTTTTTCATCAATAATGTCATCATGTCACCTAGAAGCCACCCCACAAATAGCAAAAGTGAACACAGAAACCCCACTTTCAGTAATTCTGAAGGCATCTACAAAGAACAGAACTAAGCTATTTAAAACCTCAGAAAATCCAACCTCATTTCATACAAAGGAAGAGTTCCCAGCACTGCTGGGATACACTTCACACTCATTCTCCTGCTGAAGAAAACCCCTTGCCCATCACCAGACTCCCATATTCCTCAAGCTGGAAGGATCACAGGGAATCATGGAATGAACCAGGCTAGGGAAGCCCTTTAACCCCATCCACTCCAACCATTCCCAGCCCTGCCAAGGCCACCCCTAACCCATGGCACTGAGGCCTCGTCTCCACGCTGGGTGAACCCTTGCAGGGCCGGTGCCTGCAGCCCTGCCCTGGGCAGCCTCTTCCAATGCCTGAGCACCCTGTGGGGCAGGAATTGCTCCTCAGCTCCATCTAAACCTGCCCTGGGGCAGCTTGAGCCCGGTTCCTCTTGTCCCATGCCTTGTTCCTTGGGAGAAGAGCCCAGCCCCTCCTGGCTCCATCCTCCTGTCAGGCCCTTGGAGGGAGCCATCAGGTGCCCCCTGAGCCTTCTCTTCTCCATCTGAACCCCCCAGGTCCCTCAGCCCTTCCCCATCACCCCTGTGCTCCAGGCCCTGCTCCAGCTCCATTCCCTTCTCTGGCCCTGCTCCAGCACCTCAAGGTCTTTCCTGTAGCGAGGAGCCCTGGTATCACTGTATGTGGAAAGGCTTCTATTGTAGCTGCCTTAAACTTAACACAGCCAAACAGCATAAAGATAAAACAGCAGTCCAGAAGCATCCCTGAAACAAGAGTCAGCTTTGGGCTGCTCTGTTCATTACACACCTGAATCACAGATTAAAATAGATGCTTTCAGCTACAGAGCTGTTACAGAAAGCAGATTGCATCTGCACATCTCAGAAAGCATTCCTGTGCTTTCATTAGTCCCACATATTAGAGGCTTTCAGTATAACTGACTTCTTAAATTACAGTAGCATTAACATTGAAGGACAAACATCATCATCCTCTGGAATAAAACAGGCCCTGAAAAGCTATTTCTGCTGCAATGCAAAGTTGGAAAATCCAAACCTGGTTATGACATGGTTCTACCCATGGCCAGCATGCAGGAGGGCTAAGAGCTCACGGCATACCAAGGCCAATTTCAATGGTCTGCAGCTAGAAGAAATGAGCAGATAACCTCGAGCCGGACCCAAAGACCTCAGGCCCCCAACTCCTAAAAGCAGAAAGCTTTACAATGACTTGTTTCCCCACAGAGTAACACCCCTGCACAGCAAGCACATACACACCAGTCCCAGGCTGCATTTGCTATTAAGAAATTATTTGTTATTAAGAAAAGCATTCTTAATAACATTTATTATTAAGAAATCCAGAGACCAAAGAAAAGGGAATGAGAGGAAAGCAGCCTGTTGATTCCAGGCAGTTACCTCCAGGGAGGAACTCCATGATAAGGTAGAGGTTTAGCTTGTCCTGGAAACTATAGAACATCTTCACAACCCACAGGCTGTCGGCCTCCACCAGGATGTCCCGCTCCGCACGGATATGGCCAACCTGGAGGTACACATATGGATTCGGTTACTACAATCTATGTTTTATCAGATGCATTGTCTATGAAATAACTCATGCAATAGTTTGGAAGGGCCCTTAAAGCTCCTCCAGCTCCAACCCCTGCTCCCACGGGCAGGGACCCCTTCCATAGAGCAGCTTGCTCCAAGCCCCTGTGTCCAACCTGGCCTTGAGCACTGCCAGGGATGGGGCAGCCACAGCTTCTCTGGGCCATCACCCTGTGCCAGCGCCTCAGCACCCTTACAGGGAACAGCTTCTGCCTCAGAGCTCAGCTCAGGCTCCCCTCTTTGGGCAGGTTCAAGCCATTGCCCTTGGCCTGGCCCTACAGGCCCTTGGCCCAAGCCCCTTTCTCTCCAGGTTCCCTGCAGCCCCTTGAGGCCCTGGAGCTGCTCTCAGGTCTCCCCTTCAGGAGCCTTCTCTTCCCAGAAGTACTCGCAGAGGAAAGCCACAAAAATATTAAACACTGCTACTTTATGTCTGAGTCAGAATTCCAGCAGTCACAGCACTTTGATGTTTAGATTGAATTCCATAAATCAGGAATGCAGTAACACACTCATCTTGAAGTCTGTTCTGAATCATTCGCACATGTATAACACACTGCCATGAAATGAGGAGGAGAAACATGTATCAGACACATAGAACTGTCCCTTTCTTTCACCGAAGAAAGACAAACCTAGTCCTGTAAAAACCACTTGTCTTCCCTTGGTTTTCAAGCAGACAATGTGCTCAGTCCTACTTTGCATCAGACTGAAGAACCTCTTATAAAGAGGTCACAACTGCAGTTTCCATTATGACTTAGCAAAGCATTACAGGTCATTCCTCCATCTGAAAGGAGGGAAAACCCCTCCAACACAATCTTGTGGCTAACAAACCACGGTCGCCTGTTACCCCTCTCTACACATCACAAGGAGCTCCCAGAGTCATCTGAAACACAATGGCAGGGCTGCTACTCAAGGCAGACACTCACCTGCTCTTTCTCAAGCATATCAGCTTTCCGTAGTATCTTCATTGCATAAACATGCCCCGTGTCCTTCTTCTGGACAAGTCGCACCTGGAAGCATGCAAGGGGCACAGCGTTGTCACCAGAGCTCTGGACACATTTGGATATCAAGCCTTTGGCTTTCATTTAATGAAATCAGATGGTAACAGCCAAAATCTATTAACACAGGCACAGTAACGGCAAACAAGTGTAAGAGATGGAATCTGTTTAACAGAGACAACACACTGAGCAATTGGGCACCTACAGCAGATGGTGCAAAGCCTCTTGCACTGAAGAAGGCCACCAGAAGACACTACTGCAGGTGGCTCTCCAGCCCTCCCCATCCCCAAGGCCAGCCCAGGAGGACACAATGAAGGTACATTGCCGAGCCCGCATTGAGCTTACTGATGAAGTCCTTCTCAACAGCATCCACGTTCCTTTAAAGTACGCCCTGGTTTTAAACCAGCAGTTATCAGGCGTGAAGACAGATGCACATGAGTGTTAAGCTAAAAATCAACCTGCGGTTGTTACATCTTCCATGTGCATAAACTGTGCAAGTCTTTAACCAATACCAGTGGCGTTCAAAACCGAGGTCAGTCATCTTTTCTGGACTTACCTCTCCAAATGCTCCTCTGCCTATGACTTTCAAAGACTCAAAGTCCTCCAAGCCAAGCCTTGTTCTCTTTAAGCGAAGAAACTCCGTTTCCTTTTGTGCATGCGCTGATCTCCGGATTCTCTTCTAGAGTTTAGCGAAAGAACAAAGCCCAGTGAGACCTCTGCGGGTGGGCACCATGGAGGGGACAGAGCTCCAGTGATGGAAGAAAATCACTTGTGTTTAACCACTAACATAGCTTCCCATATTCATTACCTCTTCATCTTTTAAGCCTTCTTCTTCCATCATTTGTTCTAGCTTCTTTTGTCTAGAGCAGAGACGAGTAGAAAGATAAATCATTAAGGTTGTTTCTTGTATCCCATTCATATATGCAACACATCTGGTCTAGGCTTGCTGGAAAGCAAATGCCAGCAAGTACCAAGTGCAAATGATACACAAGGGAGACTTGGACATGAGATTAATCTTGAAGAATCTTTACCATTCTAGCCTTGTCCTCTCTAGTCTTGGCAATCTAAACCCACCTCAAGTTTCACAGCTCACTCAAGTGTGTATTTTCATTGTATATGAATACAGATCAAGATCTGAGTTCCATTCCTGTCTCTCTGACAGCTGGGTAAGTTACTTAAGGTCAGAGGTGTAATAAATCTTTAACCACCAAAAAGCCTCACTCATTGCAGGGTGAATTGGCTATTTCAACACATCTGTGGGTCTGCAACTTCTCTGCATCCCAAACTCATCAGATGCAAAATGAGAAGTGATTTGGTATTTCCTAAGAGAAAAACAAAGCCTTTGGGAAGCCAGAACATGTCTGTCCACATTGTGCCCTTGAAGAATCAGGAATATTTACAGCCTTAATACAAAGAGATCACTTGGGAGAAAAGGAAGCATAACTTCAGCAAGAGGAATGGCTTCAGGGGACATTTGTAACCATCATCCTCTGGGAACTCCTTCCCAACAGCAACCATATTAAGAACTGGCTGAACTGGCATTGCCATTCGGGTTGTTTTCCCTCTCCATGTGTGCAGAACATTAGTAAAAGTACTCAAAAATTCCTTCTCTTTATGCAAGTCATCCTTTGCAAGATCCTCTTCCTGCCTCCTGTGCCACCACGCAGCTGCTGCGAGGCGATATTTGGGGTTATCACATTCACAATCAGGCCAATTTAAATGGCTTTGCTCTTCTTTAAGCACTCAGTGAGCTCTGTTATTTCCTCCTCAAAAGCAACTCCAGAAGCAAATAACAACTGAACTGGAACAGAATTCAATAGCTCAGCATGACTGAGTGAGGCTGAAATGCCCCCAAATATCCTTAAAAGGTCCTGTCTGCACTTCAGGGTGGATTTTGTCAGCACCACTTCAAACTCCAAACTAAACATCCACAGACACAACTATTGCTAAAACCCCCATGTAACTTAAAGTCATAGAATCATAGAATAGTTCAGGTTGGAAAGGACCTTAAAATCATCCACTTTCAAACCCCTTGCCACAGGCAGGGATACCTCACACTAGACCATCTCACCCAAGGCCCCATCCAGCCTGGCCTTGAGCACTGCCAGAGATGGGGCAGCCACAGCTTCCCTGGGCCATCACCCTGGGCCAGCGCCTCAGCACCCTCCCAGGGAACAGCTTCTGCCTCAGAGCTCAGCTCAGTCTCCCCTGTTGCAGGTTGAACCCATCACCCCTTGTCCTATNCATCACCCTGGGCCAGCGCCTCAGCACCCTCCCAGGGAACAGCTTCTGCCTTAGATCCAACCTGAACTCCCCCTGTTCCAGTCTGAACCCATCACCCCTCGTCCTGTCCCTGCAGTCCCTGATGCAGAGCCCCTCTCCAGCATCCTTGGAGCCCCCTTCAGACACTGGAAGCTGCTCTGAGGTCTCCATGCAGCTTCTCTTCTCCAGGCTGAGCAGCCCCAACTTCCTCAGCCTGAATCTCAGTATAATGGTTCAGACAAAGTCTTGATCCCAACCAGAAAATAGCCTGATGGCGAGTTTTGGGGAGTGGACAATAGAGCTCATAATAAAAAGCAGGAAAGAGCCTTGCAAGAAGAAAGGAAGGAATTAAGTCAGTGATATTTGCTGCCTGGATCAGACCTCAATCTCTCCGTACTGATTTGAAACTCTCAAGGAAGTATCTATGCAAGTTAGCACTCACTGCTAAATTGCTTCCTCCTTTCTGCCGTTACTGCAGTTTGCAGGCATTCCTCTTGGATCCAGCAAGGCCTTTGGCAGTAAGTCAGCAAGTGAGCAAACACTGAACCTTCTTCAAAATTCAGATTACAGACTATGCAGGAAGTTGGGAGAACATCAGAAGTCCCAGAGCTACAACTGGAGGGTGTTCAGCAAATGAGAGTTCCAGCCAGAGGAAAGGAAAAGTAACACTTCTCAGTTAAATCACGTGCTATGTTTGACCAACATATTTAAAGACATCATTGACTGGTTTGGGTTGGAAGGGAGCCTAAAGCTCCTCCAGCTCCAACCCCTGC
>NDXB01000350.1:3351-15092 GCA_002631895.1 Agapornis roseicollis
AAAAAAAAAAAAAAAAAAGCAAACTCTTCCTTTTCACACTCTTGCTGAAATGCTGTATAGTTACTTTCTGTCATGTGTCAGTGTCTATTTCTACATTTGTACAAGTCTATGAGAACAGACTGCAGTTTGTTTTTCAACTATGCTCCATGCATTTGTATTACACAGTTATGAAAGCTCTTTGCTAACAATGGCATATTGGGCCAGTTCAATTTTAGCATCTAGCATCTTTAGTGAGTGTATATGGATGTCAATAATGCATGCTGTGGTTCTTGTCTTCATCTGGTGGGGGACTTGCTGATGTTTATGTACTTTTGTGTATGATAACACATCAGAAAAAGTTATATTTTTACAAAGTCACCATTTCTGTCATACATATCTATTTGAATTTTCTCTTAGGCAGGTATCAAATTCCTTCTGTTTTGCAGATTATAATTTAAAAATGAAAGCTAAAATAAACTCACAAACGTCATTGTGCTTGGTAGGTAGAATCCCACTTTTAAATCTTTGGTAAACCTAGTCCTTTGTTGCTATTTACCCATACTATGACTTCCCATCCAACAAAAAATATCTAATGAAAAACAAGCATGGCGACTAGTGGCTAACTGAATAGACAAAGTCCTATAGAAATAACAATATGCAATGTCTATTATCTGAAAAATCTCATACCTTTTACAGTTTATAGAAAGCCTATAGAACACCACTGTGCATTCACACAACCAACACTGCAATCCATCAAACAATTAATGGCTTTGTTTATATGCCTTGGTCCACTGAATAGGCTTCAACTGCAATGCTTTCATGAATGTGACCTGTTTGGAAAATATACACACACACAAAACAAAACCAACCAACTGAAAAAAACAAAAACAAAACAAAAACCACAACCAAAAAACAACAAAACCGAACAAACCAATCAACAAACAAAAACCCCCCAAAACAGACAAAAACCTCCATATCTATACACAAGCCCTCCACAACAATAATAGCTCCACCTCCAAAAACTGTCAAGACCCCACAATACTGGGTCTGAGCAAGCAGATTACTTTTAACCAAAGATTTACTTTTCAGTTTCAAAAGCTATAGTTTTGAAGAGATCCAAAATGCATATCTCTTCTTACCCTCCAAATAAACTCCAAGAGATCAACAAATCTTACTAACTGGATGGCAATCATCAATATGCAAATTCTGAGTTCATTAAAGCATCACAGATAGATGAGATAAATCTTGTGGTTGCTTCTGCAAACAGTTTGCAGAGCATTTACTGATACCAAGTTTTTAATGACATTTGTTTTGATTTTATGTTTTCTTACTGTGGTCAGCAAATAAAATGACTGCACATCCATAATTTAAAAAAATTATATTCATGCATGTTCTTGCTTGATGGGTCTAAGATGTCATGGTTCAGATTAAACAGAACTGTTGAGCTAGAAACACAAAAATGTCATAGTCTAAATAACATGTTTATTGTATAAATTTCTTGTGATTTAATTTGAAAATTTTGTGTCATCCTGCAATTTAGCCTTACTGGATTTTTTAAGTATTATTGTATTTAATAAATTATTATTAGATTTGACATGATGGTATGTGGAGTAGGGATCACAGAGAACTCATTGAAATCCAAAATATGTATTTAAATTATGTTAATGCCATTTAAATGCATTCCTTATGAAAACATGAAAAAATTATCCTTTTTCATTATTTTATGATACAATTCATTTATAAGGAAATGACAAGGCAAAAATCATATAATTTTTAAAGATAAAAAAGGCATCAACCTGCTTCTTGCTTAGAATGAATACCATATCTGAAGATAAAAATAAATGTAGTACATACATTTCTATGTTGTAGTGTTATCTAATTTATTTTATGTAATAAACAATTAGACAAGAAACTATTTTTCAAAATAACTTTCTACTCTCTGTTGTCATTTTATAAGTTAAATGCACAGTTTACTGGAGCTAGTTTTATTTTAAAATCCTTTATATTTCTGCAATATTAGATCTACATGATTGAAAAAAAATGGAAATGACTGAAGAGTTTCCATCAGTTTGTTTTTTTTCTTGCATACATAGGACTTAATCTGTACAGATTTGTTGTTGTTGTTGTTCACATCCTGTCTGGACATTGCATTTAGATTTAGTTGTGTATTCCATCTATATGCATTTCAGGCAAAAATGCAATCCTTTCACATACTTCCAGTGATAAATACAGTCTCATTTCACTTTCCAATTAAAAAATGTAGAAATGAGAGAAACAGCATAGGCCCATGGTTCTCTTTTACATTTCTGTCAAATTCTCATGTCTCCTTTGAAGAAAAAGAACATGAATACACAGGCTTTGTTCATTTTTTTCAACAGTACACTGATGTAAATATTCAAAGAATATGTGGGAGAATGAAATTAAGTATATCACTATTTCTGATGAGGTACATTTTATAAGACAGCAAACTATTATCTTGAAAATTTACTTTTAGATGTAGTTAGTTATGTATTTCTCTGATTGTTTGATTACAGAAATGTATATTGATATTACAGTAAATATTATTTTCCTGTTCTTATTCTTCACAAAAATTATAGACAGCTGAAAAACTCAGAAAACCATTTTTTTCACCTGTTTATGGATAAAAAACCAAATAATTAAGATATATGGTTTATATCTATTTCCCTGTTTCCACCCTATGCAACTTCTGTAATCACTGCATTGCATTCTTGCTATTGCTAGAAAGAAATATTGTTACTTTCCTTGAGTATATGGCTTGCAGATTATATGGCTTAGTTCAGAAATAAATAGTTTGACTTTTTTAAGGGAGAAGCAAGGACCTGTATGCTGTTTCTACTTAGATGAGCAGTTTTTCTTTAGGGAGAGAAAAGAAATCTTGAAGCAGTCTTCTGTGTTCCATCCCTGCCAGTGTCCAAGGCCAGGCTGGACAAAGCCTTGTGTGGAGTGGCATGCTTTAATGTGAGGTGTCCCTGCCTATGGCAGGGGGGTTGGAGCTAGATGATCTTAAGGTCCTTTCCAACCCTAACTATTCTATGATTCTTATCAGAAGCTGATTCTGTAAAGATGAATCCTTTTTTCTTGCATTCCTTGGTCAATGATCTAGAAAGTGAGAGAAATCAAATTAATCAAATATATTTTAGACTTCATAAAGTAAAAGAAAACCCATTTAATTGCCAAAATTGACCCAGCATGAATTATTTAGTAGTCCATATTGGTGAATTATAAAACTACCCTTTGGTCTTAATAAAACCTATTGTTGAGACAAATTATAGCAATCAAAATGTCAATCTACATGACTCACTAGATTATTTTAAAGTTAGTAATCACATACTTATGTAAATAGCTGGGACAATGCAATAAAGACAATGGAAAATTAAGAAAAATACTAAGAATTATTTTGATATATTTTATTAGTATTATAAAATAACTTCAATTTCATTATATTCTTACCCAATTCAATTTACATTTGTCTTTTTGAAGCCATTTTCATTTGTCCTCTGCACAGAACCTGTTGGGAAAAACGCATGCACCTCTCTCTATGTACATTCAAGAGTTCACATTTATTTGACAGTGAGCACTAAAAATTTGACATTAAAAAATGTGATTTGGGGCTTTGTCCCAGGAACATAGAGGTTTACAAACTGAGATAAAGACTACTGTGGATTTCAAGTGGATTTCTGTAAAATCCTATATGTACAACATATATGTACATATATGTAAACAATGAAAACACTGCATCAACTAATAAAATGTCCATTCCAGGAATCAAATTAGGAAGCTCAGACCTGGGCTAACAAACTGGTGAAAGGTATCTTGTACAATGGGGTCTTAAAAAAAAAATTATCTGTACCAAAAAGTAGTTCAAGAATAATGCTGAGCTTCTGCTGAATGAGGCTGATGATTTAGTGACATGTAAACTAGAAAATGAGAGTTACACAATGGCTTCTTCATGAGCTTTTGCTGTCAAGGTTTCTACTCTAAAGTTTCCTAAGTCTAGAAATCTGGAGGAAAGAAAGACAATCCAGAGTAGAATATAATCTAGAATCATAGAATCATAGAATAGTTAGGGTTGGAAAGGACCTTAAGATCATCTAGTTCCAACACCCCTGCCATAAGCAGCAACACCTCACACTAAAACAGTGTGAAGCACCCAATGCTTCATCCAACCTGGCCTTGAACACTGCCAAGGATGGAGCACTCACAACCTCCCTGGGCAACCCATTCCAGCATCTCACCACCCTAACAGGAAAGAATTTCTAATAAGTGACAATTCAGATACTACCCAAGTCAATGTGATCAGTGTATTCAGATGTTCCAACTGAGCTGGCAGGACTCACTGTAAGGATTTTTGTCCTGTTTGAAAAGTAGTTGTTGTTTGGGGATGTCTTTAATGCCTGGAAAAGAGCAAACATCACTCCCAATTTCAAGAGAATGGATCCTCAGAATCATGGGTCAGATCCTGCAGCTTCACATTAGTCTTTGAAAACATTAGATTTGCACACTCATGAACAAGAATGACCCAAAAGTGAACCCAGGTTCATTACAGGCCCGTTAGCTTTATATCAATCCTTGGGAAAGTATTGGAATGAGTCCACCTAGAAACTATCACAAATTGAATTAAGTAGGTGATCAGGAAAGGCCAGCACAGGTTTATGAAAGATCTATTGTGCCTGACTAACCTGATCACCTTCTGCAAGAAAGTTCTGTCTACATGGGGAGAACAGTGAATATTGCTTACCTGGAATAGTGGGACAGGAAGAACAGCATAGAATTTAACAATGGTAATTGCAAGGTTCCACACCTGGGATGATATAACCAAAGAGCCCAAGACAGTCCATGTGACTGGGGAACACCCTTGCTTAAAGGGATCTGGGGCTCCTGTTGTACAAGCTGAACACGAGTCTGCAGGGCATATAAGGGAAATAACAAGGAAAGAAACTAAAACTAAAATGGGAAAGGAAAAAACCAATAACACAAGTGATGCACAAAACAATTGCTAACTACCCACCAACTGATGCACCCTGAGCAGCAATTGGTCCCTTCTGGGTATTTCCCCTCAGTTAATACAGTGAGCATGACGTGCTGTGGTATGAAATACCCCTTTGGTAGTTTGGGTCAGGTACCCTGTTTCTGCTGCCCCCAGCTTCTTGTGCCTCTCCTCACTGGCAGAGCATGAGAGACTGAAAAGTCTGTGTTTAGGGTAATTGCTACAGAGCAACAACTAAAACATTGGTGTGTCCTCAGCATTGTTCTCAAACTAGAGCCAAAACACAGCACTATACCAGCTAGTAGGAAGAAAATTAACTCTACCCCAGCCAAATCCTGGAAAACCTTGAATATCATAAAACAGCTTCCTGTGGACATATGAAAGTATAAGTCTCGATTTAATTTGTATTTATTACACATTTTATTAAAATTTTCAGGAATAAAATTTTTCTCATGAAACTAATATTAAAGTATCACAAGTCATGGTTTTGTATTTCAGCTTAATGTTATGTCCAAAAGAATCCAATTCACTTCTGTTGGCTTAAAGTGTTCAGGATAGACTAGTCATCTAAGCTATCTTTATGATCCATGAAAAGAAATAACCATTTCCAGAAGCATTTCATCTCAAGATTGATATCATGCACACAAGTGAATTGCTCTATGGAGGAGAATATTTCTGCCTGTGAACGATAAAAAGCAGACTACTTGCACTGGAGATCTTGCCTTTACATGCCAGAAGACAGGCAAGATGAATCAACTCGTATCTTTTGCCTACCCACTTAACTTCTCTTTCCTTTAGTTAGTCATTGGTAATATGGGCATACTCTGATTGACCTGTCTTTAAAAATACTGAGGTGATTTGAAATATGCATAAAGGAAAATTATTAAGTTGTCCAAAATTAGGAAATACTTCTTTAAAATATAAGAAGAATTATTTTAACTAAAAAAAACCCAAACAAACAAACAAAAAAAAACCAAAACAACAAACCACAAAAATCACTGAACAACAACAACAGAAAACCCACCAAAAAAACCCCAAACAAAAACATCACAGCACTACTAGTGTTGTTCAGAAGGGACTATTCATTTTGCATCATTAAGTTTAGCAGCTGCCAGTGGACCACAAAAAGAATAGTCAGCTCTCAGGAGTAATATTGGGCAGGAGAAAATATGTAGCCATTACTCCACCTACCCCTTATGGTTTTTAATCATCTGCAGCCATTAAAATCTCTATTATCTAGTTGGTAGGTAAATTGCATGTTAGAAGTATTACTGAAAGAACTTAAAATGTCTTCAAAACATGACAACAAAATAGAAAGAGAGTAGTAATGATAGAAAATGGTTTGCTAATTGTGATTGGCTATGGCTATGGAACAGTAAAGAGACAAGTCACTGTTCTTATATTTGCTTACAAAAATAAAATTATAAAAATAACGAATTTGGTTAGTCAAGTAATTCTACTTGATATATTTTCTTAAACTCAGAGATTGAGGAGTGGGCTGTATTTGCTAGCTAGATATCTTATTATTCAAGAGAGACTTGACCTTGATTTCAAAAGAATTAGAACTAAAGAATGTAGACTAGGATTCATAGTTTACAGATTTAGATAACTGAAAATTAGCTACTGCCTTGAGTTCAGCAGTAGCAGTCATTTTTCTCAATCTTAGTAGCTGATGCAGGGCTGTAGTTTTGTATCCTGGAAACAGTGCTGATAACACCAATGCTTTTAGTTGCTACTCAGTAATGTTTACTCTGAGCAAGGACTTTCTGAGTCTCATGCTCTAGCCAGGGAGGAGGGGAAGCTGGGAGGAAGCAGGGACAGGACACCTGACCCAAACTAACCAAAGAGGCATCCCATAGCACAGCATGTCATGCCCTGTATATAAACTGGGAGGAGTTACCCGGAAGGTATCTGGTTGGGCTGGGTATCGGTCGATGGGTGGTGAGCAGTTGTATTCTCTTCCCTTGTTATTTTTCTTATCATTATTATTATTGGCGGTAGCAGTAGTGGTTTTGTTCTATACCTTAGTTACTGGACTGTTCTTATCTCAACCTGTGGGAATTACATTCTTTTGGTTCTCTTCCCATCCCACTGGGAGTAGGGGGAGAAATGTAGGGGAGTGAGTGAGCGGTTGCGTGGTTCTGGGTTGAAAGCTGGGCTTAAACCACGACAGATACTATTCTTAAATCCACTTAAATCCACTTAAGTTATGCAAAATTTCTACCAAAATAGTTATTTTATTTTTTTTTAACTTTGTTAAGATCAATTTTCAATATAGGACAAATGTCATTGGGGAGAAACTAATTTCTTTCCAATGTTCAACGACTAACTTACAGAAACCTTAATTAAACAGATGTCACCTGAAATATTCATGACAAATGGCTAACAAAATGAAATTAAAACAAAGAAACAAAAAAAGTGGAAAAGTAAGATGGAGATGGTTTTGCAAAATGTATACCATTTTCTGCTTTCTATCTATAAATATATCACATTTTGATGTTTGTGTTTTATAATAATAAACAATGATGGAAATTGCAAGAAGTGTTGCATGATGCATTTATGTCCTAAAATGAGTGACATAGATATTAATAAGATGTAATTCAGAGATGTGCTAGGCAATTATTATCCATGTTCTTTTGGTTCCAATGAAGTCTTACGGAAGCTCAATAATGGAAATGGCCTCCTTAAAATGTCTGGCATTTTTCACTGTGCAGTCTTATTGCAGATGACATTGTAATGACTTAGTCTAACTGTTATGCCCACATGAAAATCTAAAAAAAAAAAAATAAAAAAATTTTACTCTCAATTATTTGCATAAAGGTTCTCAAATTTTAGCAGACTAGCAGCTACTTCAATGAAACTATTTTCCCATTTTAAAATGTAATTAGTAGATTTTAATTTAGTAGTATAAATCTAGTTAGTAGTTTCATATTTAAATGTTCTATTTCATAATTTATTAATGTACTTTATCAAACATTTAGTTTTCAAATGGAATGTTTATACTGCATACATACCAAAGAAATATTTTTGCTAGTTTTTAAAACTATAGGACAATTTGTGCAGGTCTGGTGTCCTCAACATTAAAAGGACATGGAAGTGTTGGAACAAGTCCAGAGGAGGGCCACAAAGATGATCAGGGGACTGGAGCATCTCTCATATGAAGACAGGCTGAGAGAGTTGGGGCTGTCCAGCCTGGGGAAGAGAAGGCTGCATGGAGACCTCATAGCAGCCTTCCAGTATCTGAAGGGGGCCTATAGGGATGCTGGGGAGGGACTCTTCATTAGGGGACTGTAGTGACAGGACAAGGGGTAACGGGTTCAAAGTTAAACAGGAGAGGTTTAGATTGGATATAAGGAGGAAGTTCTTTCTTGTTAGAGTGGTGAGATGCTGGAATGGGTTGGGCAGGGAGGTTGTGAGTGCTCCATCCCTGGCAGTGTTCAAGGCCAGGTTGTATGAAGCCTTGGGTGACATGGTTTAGTGTGAGGTGTCCCTGCTTATGGTAGGGGGGTTGGAACCAGATGATCTTAAGGTCCCTTCCAACCCTAACTATTCTATGATTCTATGATCTTATGATTCTAATTTGTGATAAGACTTACATACATGAAACTCAAGAAAACATAAATAAGATTATTTCAAATACTGTGGTTTAATTTTAAGAAAAATATGATCTTTCGTCTTTTTAATCCACAGTACCTATTTGTAGGGAGAAGGAAACTATCCTTACTAGAATGTTTTGGAGTTGATGTGGTTAATAACACTTTCTGATTTGCTCAATTGATTTTATTTCAAACTCTGTCAATAGTTTTACTGAAGCAAGCAACTTCTCTGCAACTTAATTTCTTGCAGTTCTTTAGGAAACCCATTTCTCTCCAGTGCTTTCACATGCTTTCCAGCAGCTTAAAGTGATGTGAACTCAAGCAACCTGAAATATATATTGGATGATGTGGGGGCTATTATGGAGAGTCAGTGAAGGATAAGGGTAATGAATCAGTCTGATAAATTGTGCTTGACCCTTAAAAAGACAAGGTAAAGATGTAAATCCAAATTAGACAAGGAATGTTCACATAGCAAATAATATTACATTGACTCTGCCCTTGTATACCATTCTATAAAGCTGATTTTACAGGCAGAGTGTCATCATGGAAAAAGCAAAGCTAAAACCACAGATTAAAGATGAAACCTGGAAAAAAGAAATTAAAAAGGCAAAATAGCCAAAAAAAAAAAAAAAAAAAAAAAAAAAAAAAAAAAAAAAAAAAAAAAACACCAAAAACAAAAAAATAATCCACAGGTAATGTTGGAGAAACCCNAAAAAAAAAAAAAAAAAAAAAAAAAAAAAAAAAAAAAAAAAAAAAAAAAAAAAAAAAAAGGAAAAACAACCAAACAAAATAACCTCCCAACTCAAAAAAGTAATGCACAGGTGATAGTGGAGAAGCGCAGTATACAACTTCTTTCACTTGTAAGTGTTTCATGTATATATCCAAGACATAAATCAGCCAGGAAAACTCAAACTTGACAAGAAGATGGCTAAGAAAATAAGTCTGGGACTAAGGCTTTCAGATCACATTGGTAAGAAGGCTATAAAAGGAGAGGAAGCCAGAATTTTGTAGTGATGCTGACTAGGAGGAAAAGGGACTGTCCTACAATGCACCTGAGTAAAAGGTATGCAGGGATGTTTTTGCTAGTCAGAGGGAAAAGGCAATGTATGCTGGCATATTATGAGAGATTTTCAGAGGACCCATGCCTCATCTGGAGTGTCAGCTGGTTGCTGACAATATCACATAAACTGTGATATCGGAAAAGGTATTAGGCTACTGTGGTAAAGAATATCAAGAAGTCCACATGAAGATTTTGTCTCTCAACTAAGTATCTGTCCTGGGTTTAGCAGTAGCAGTCATTTTTTATTCTTCATAGCAGCTGGTTAAGCTGTGTTTTGACTTTCAGCTGGGAACAAAACTGATAACAGGAATTTTTTTAGTTACTGTTCTAACGTTTTACTCTGACCAAGGACTTTGTGAGTCTCATGCTCTGCCAGGGAGGAGGGGAGGCCAGGAGGAAGCAGGGACAGGACACCTGACCCAAACTGACCAAAGAGGTATTCCATACCATAGCACATCATGCCCCGGATGTAACTGGGAGTGATCCGGAAGGGCTAGTTCTCTCGGGTTGATTGGAAGAGGTGGTCGGTCAGCACTCGGTTGGGTTGGGGTGTTGTGAGTTTTCTGTCAGTGGTTGGTGAGATGCTGTATTCTCTTCCCTTGTTATTTCCTTTATTGTTATTATTATTGTTGGTAGCAGTAGTGATTTGTGTTATACCTTAGTTACTAAACTGTTCTTATCTCAACCTGTGGGAGCTGCATTCTTTTGATTCTCCTCCCCATCCATCCAGGAGCAGGGGAGGGCAAGAAAGGGGGATTGAGTGAGTGAATGAGATGCATGGCTGGGTTTAAGCCACGACAGTGTCTTAATTCCCATCACAGTGAATGGTCATAAGACTTCATTTGGTCTTAGGCTAAACCAGACATCTGGTGTCTTTTGTGTCATATGTACCACAGTATAACCCAGGCAGCATCTAGCTGCTTTTCTAGTACATGAAGGTACAAGAAAGCTTATGAAAGAAACGTACATGAAAGTTTATAAAAGTACATGAAAATGTGCGGATTCTGTGTCATATGTGCCAGCTTCATCCACAAGTCTCAGATGTGAGAGAGGAAAGATCTGCTTCAGGATGAGTTAAAATCATCTTCATGGCTTCACTGGGTATGTCAAATAGGAGAAAAACATAAGTATATAATGCCACCTGAAATGCTCTGCAATACTGGAGGCAACCACAGAAGGCAGGTAAATTGAACAGAGGAGACTCATGGCCTAAGTAGCAACAAGAAGGTTATTAAAAGATCATAAGGCACCTCACAGAGTGATCAACGACTGTTTAAGTAATACAGTAAATGCCTGTTTAACTCAATCAAAGCCTATGTCTTTCACGATTTTAAAGCATTCAGAGGTTCTTCTGCTTACACATCTTTATGTAGACAGCTCAATTCTTTTGTCTTAATCTGGAGCGGAACTACATTCAGTAATTTCATACTAACAATATCAATAAATCCATCTCATTGTGTAGACTGGTGACAATCAAAGTCTGCATCCTTAACCTCTAATTTAGTGACTGGTAAAACAATTTTTCTCTACTTCTTCAACCAATAACACAGATTTTTGCTTCTTACAACAATGCTGAAATTTCAGGTTTCTCCAACCTCTCCTTGCTGGAGACAATTTAGATAGTGAGTTTTCACACGAATTACTGCTGATCTTGATTATACTTTGTTTGCTACCAGCCACTCTTGCTAAATGTACACATTGCTGATCATGTTAGCTGTGATCCCATTAATCACCATTAGCTGGTGTGCCATTAAGTGCTTTTTCTAATTTTATTCTTATTTAGCAGTTCCTAGTAATCTGTTTAGTGCTTGCTGTCACTGTAGTAATTTAAATAGTCCCCATTTATACATGTTGCTAACTGTTATTTGTTCTAATTTGTAAACTTTCATGATCTGCTAGAGTATCTTTTAAAGTAATTCTCTGTAATATTTTAGAATGAAGTAAACACTTGATACTGAATCTGGGGGAATAAGAGGTGGGGAGAGAGAAGGTGAGATGACTTAGATTTTGTCTTTCTATCCATTATCCAATGCTTCTGGTCTTTTTTTTTTTTTTTTTTTTTTTTTTTTTTTTTTTTTTTTTTTTTTTTTTTTTTTTT
>NDXB01000350.1:15255-36322 GCA_002631895.1 Agapornis roseicollis
TGGTTTGTTTGTTTTTTTTTTTTTAATAAATTAAATTAGTTTTCGGAGACTATTTTGCCTGTGGTGGTAATTGGTAACTGGTCCCAGCTCATAAGTTTTTTCATCTTATTTTCTATCCCCTCTCTTGTTGAGGTACAGAACTGAGAGAGCAGCTGGTTGGGTGCTTGGAAGCTAGCCAGGCCAACTCACCACATATTCTACTTTACCAGCAACCTGACAAAATGAATATAAACTTGTTGAAACCTTGTAAGATAAGTGTAATATTTTAGATTTATCAAGAATCTTCAAAAACTGAAGAGAAGAACCTTTTGCAGTAACAGAGCTTCATGGATCTGTAAACAAGAATCACAACTTCCAGAAATCCAGATCTTGGTTTTAACTGCTTTATTATTGCTACAATTGCAATGCACATTGATATTTTTTGAGATTTCCATAATAACATGAAACAAGAAGTAACAAGGTCAGCATGATCTGACTTCTTTTTTTCTTGTGTGACCTGCAATGGCAAGTCATTCTTTTCCATGTAAATATGTAGCACTTTCACATCTTGTTAAAGAATTTACTGCAGATATGAATGATCACTGTTTTTAGAATTTATTGCCTGAAGTTTAACCAGTCAACAACCATATTTTATTTGTTTTATTTTTTTATTTGCTTATTAATTTATTTGTACTTTATAGTAATTGAAATAAGTTTTCTGGAATATTCAGAATCATATTGTGATTCTCAAAGAGCAAATAAAACTAAATAAAGCTTCAGTTTTTAGAAAAGAGTGACCAAGGAAGCATTTAATAACCATATAAAATTCCAATATCTTGTTGGATCATTACTTCAGAATGTGTTCATAGATGAAGAGACAAAGAAAGAAGCTTAAACTGATTCAAAACTATACTGTTTTCCCTAAGTAATTTGTATTCATCAGAGCCAGGTATTTAAACAGTAAAGAAACTAATGAAGCACTGGTGACTGAGCACCTATTGGTATGTTTCTTCCTATTTTTCTCCTTAGATCTTAATGAGGTGCAACTACAGTTTCTCAGATTTTGCCTGGAACATGCATTATTCCAACAGAGTACTGACAAGTAGCTGTGTCTGACTTCATGAGCAGCAAACTTACTGCAAATATGTAAATGAGGAGCAACAAAGAAGAGCCTGGAGATATTAACATCTGTGTAAATGAAGCAACCATTTCACAACTCAGTGGACCTTAAACAAAGCAGACATCGAAATCTGTTCAGTACATGGGGTGGATTTTTAAATACGTGCAATTACTGCTTGTTGCACAGCTGTCACTAGAGCACAGCTTCAGTCACACCAGGAATTCTGCTTTGACATATCAGTATATAAAAATGGTTTTTGTAATAAGTAGATTCCCAGCACAGTAAAATAAGCATTTTTCACCCATGTCTATGAGTTAGAGATCTGCTAATATCTCCATGTCTCTAGCAATTTAGATGAGCAGAGATGTACAGGCATCTGCTAGGACCAAAATCATAGAGTCACAGAAACACAGAATCATAGAATCACTCATAGAATGGTTTGAGTTGGAAAGGACCTTAAAGATCACCCAGCTCCAAACCTCCTGCCAAGGGCAGAGACACCTTCTGCTCAATCAGGTTGCTCAAAGCCTTGTGCAGACTGACCTTAAATATTTCCAGGGAGATAATCTCTTCCAAGTCTCCCATATTTCAGTTTAAAGCCATTCCTCTTTGTTCTGTTCCTACACACCCTTGTAAAAACTCCTCCAGATATTTTGTCAACACCCTTTAGCTATTGGAAGGTAAGGTCTTCCTCAAACCTTCTTTTCTCCAGGCTGAGCAACTCAAAATTTCTCAGCCTGTCTTCATAGGATAGGAGTTCCAGATCTCTGCTCATCTTTGTGGCCCTCCTCTGGATTTGCATCAGGTTCATGGTTTGCATCAGCAGGTTCATGTCCTTATGTTGGGGGCCCCAGAGCTGGATGCAGTACTCCATGTGGGATCTCACAAGAACAGAGTAGAGGGTAAGAATCACCACCCTTGACTTTCTGGTCACAGTTCTTTTGATGCAGCCCATTATATGACTTGGCCAGTGTGGCTAGAGCACTTGTCAGTGGAGACTGAGGCAGCAAAGTTTGATACCTATGCTTTCTCTGTATCCTGAATCCTTCCAGAGAGGGCTTATAGTTTCCTATATTCAGGGAGGGTAAAAAGCTATTTCCCCAATCAGGCTTGTAACTACCTGTCTGACTATCTCCTTTCTCTGCAATATTTAAGAAAATACATTGTTTTTGAGTTCAATATGAATTTTGAATGAGAGATAATTTGTGTTTTTATGATAAAGCAAAGGAGAAAACTACTCTTGTTCTCTTTGGAAAAGTAGATTTCTTTACTCAGCTTTTTCCACAGAGTGAGGCAGAAGATAGCATAAGAACTCTTCCATGTCTTAGAATATTTTCCTTTGAAATAAGTAGAAACACATACTACATGTTGGTTAGAGGAGGAAGTTGGAGAGTCACTTAAACTTTTCATCTGTTATAACCTTTATATAGTAAACAACTCTTTGATTAATTTAAAGAATAGCATATATAATAGTTTTTATCACTGTTAGTGTCAATAATAGTGGGATTATTGCTGCTAACAGGTATTCACCACAAGGAATTACACAAATTTTATTTTGTATATGAATGCCATAAATAGTATTTGTGTATATAATTTGCTAGAATATGTATAGCGTTATATAATTTAATTAGAATACCTGAGGTGCAGGTTGTATTTTTTTTTTCAGTAAGACTGTGGTAAACCCTTATGCTCAGCAAGTTGTCTCCTTCAAGGACCATTCTTAGACAAGCAGTTTGAACACTTATTAATAAGAATTCCTGAATTTGACTTTCTGAATCTAGACATAACTTATTTATATTTCTGTCTGACTACTTTTACTCATACTTAGAATCATAGCATCACAGAATAGTTAGGGTTGGAAAGGACCTTAAGATCATCTAATTCCAACCCCCCTGCCATAAGCAGGGACACCCCACACTAAACCATGCCACCCAAGGCTTTGGCCAACCTGGCCTTGAATACCGCCAGAGATGGAGCACTCACAACTTCCTGGCCAACCCATTCCAGTGCCCCACCACCCTAACATGAAAGAATTTCCTCCTTATATCCAATCTAAACCTCTCCTGTTTAAGTTTGAACCTGTTACCCCTTGTCCTATCACTACAGTTCCTAATGAATAGCCCCTCCCCAGCATCCCTATAGGCCCTCTGCAGATACTGAAAGGCTGCTATGATGTCTCCACGCAGCCTTCTCTTCCCCAGGCTAAACAGCCCCAACTTTCTCACCCTGTCTTCATATGGGAGATGCTCCAGTCCCCTGATCATCCTCATGACCCTCCTCTGAACTTGTTCCAACAGTTCCATGTCCTTTCAATGTTGAGGACACCAGAACTGCACACAATATTCCAAGTAAGGTCCGATGAGAGCAGAGTAGAAGGGCAGGATCACCTTGTTCGACTTTCTGGTCACGCTCCTCTACTGATTTTTTCCCGACTATCTAATATCTTCATCCACAAAGTATTTCAGTGTCACACCATTGCCGTGCATGTCATTTAAGCATCAATACTAACATGAACCTTGACTCAAATATTTAAAATCTGAGTACAGCACATGGAGCATATTGGCACCTCACACAGAGTCACTGAGCTATCACAGAAAGAAAGTAACCTCTTAGAGAAAAAAAGGAAATGCAAATATAAAGATTAGTGGAAATGAATCTCAGTACATAGCTACGGTATTCTTTTTTCTCTCTTTGACCCAATGAAGCAACAGTACTCTGCTTGAGTGCTTTTTCAGCTTGAAAGAATGTTCCTGTGTATCATAAAATACTACATCAAAGGGTTGTGTTCTGACACTCATCTAGCCAAATTCATTAGGTGATGATATTTCTAATCAGTCAGCTGAGTCAGATGGGATAATATTGAAAGCAGGAAGAATACACTTAGAAATGTTTAACACCCACCGGCTGATACCCAGCCCAACCCAAGCAGCGATCTAGCCCTTCTGGGTAACTGCCCCCAGTTTATATACTAGGCATGACATCCTGTGGTATGGAATACCTCTTTGGCTAGTTTGGGTGAGGTGTCCTGTCCCTGCTTCCTCCTGGCTTCCCATCTTCCCTGGCTAGAGCATGAGACTTAGAAAGTCCTTGGTCAGAGTAAACATTATTGAGCAACAACTAAAAGCGCTGGTTTTATCAGTGTTGTTCCCAGGCTGAAAGTCAAAACCACAGCCCTGCACCAGCTACTAAGACTGAGAAAAATGACTGCTACTGCTGAACCAAGGACAAAAACGAAGGCCTTTTTGTTCCAGACTCATGCCATCTATACTTCACATAAATACAATTTACACTAAAAGAAACCCATAAATAGTCCTTCTCTTCTCTAATTTTAAATTATAGATGAGTTGAAATAGAAGAAAAGGGAAAAAAGGTTTTTTATCTAGCGTATTTATATTTCTTGAGCTGCTTATTATCATCCAAGCTGTGTCAGTGCTGCAATTCACAAAGAAATTTGTCTTCTGTAACAGTCACTTTAAATAGAGTCCAATAAATTCTAGTGCTGATAACCTTGTCAAATATAGTAATCAAATGTCGCTTGGAAGATTTTGCAAAAGGATACATACTTCTAGATAAAAAGAATTTTTCTTTTGCATATGCAGCAGCATTAGATGACTAAGACATAGTGATTAAGGTGTTGTTACTAGAAGAGGTAACATTGATCTAAACACTTGAAAACTTACTCACAAAATAACTTCCAATTAACAGTTTGGTTGCTAGAACAAGAACATTTTTTTTCCCCTCTATGATATATTGAAACCATGCATGACCATATTGTTATAAAGCTATCTTAAAAGTTGTCAGAACTATCTGCATAGAGTTGCAATTTTCTTTCATATATATTAATTTTAATTCTTCACTCAGTAACTTTCTTCTCCCCTCTCCTCTCAATTTCTACTTGCAGCAATGACTAATGAAATTTGGGTGACAAAGAATAAAATATGCTCATAAAGACGTGAAGCCTGAAGCTTAAAATACTAAGCCTTCTAACAAACAGCCTCATCAAAATTAGCTGGTGCTTTTATAGGGAAAGTTTTGAATGGTTAATCTTTCTAAGTCTGAGTTTTAGAAGATTTAATATTATGAGCTTCAATCTTCATATTGAAACGTTGGGGCTTATAGTAACACATGAATAAATAAGTAATAATATGTAATATCAAACCATGAACTGGAGAGATTCTAAGATTTGTGCATAGTATTTCTTAATTTGCATGCTTTTGGCTTATAGTAACTGGATGCTACTATTCCTGGGATGTGAAATGTTTTCATTTTCAGCCTTTTGTGGATTGTTAAATTAAATGAATTATTTAGAGCAAATTATTTGGAGTTAATCAGTTGAATAAGACTTCAGGGAACATGTGTAAGCAGTGCTGGATTTAAAGTGGCTTCTATTAATCATAGTCTGAGAGCTGCAGCCACTGCCAATGTGTGCTATATGAAACAGCTGATGAACTGCTGATTTGTGAGACAACCAGGCAAAGGTTGGATATATGGAGATACTATTCAGCTAATAATGAAAGTGGTACCAAAAGAAACAGAAGATCCATTAGAAATAGTCCGTGAACTATTTGTGGCTATTTTATAGTTTCAGAAGGAAACAGTGCTTTCTTAAATTTTAATAAAAATTCTTCTGATTTTTCAGTTTGCAAGGAGGCAATCAGTGGCTCTGAAAATTTTTATTATTCTCATATATCACATTAAATTTACTAGCAACTGGATACCAGATACTGAAACAGGTTGCTCAAAGAAGTAGATGTGTTGAAAGTCAGGTTGGATAGGTCTTTGAAGAATCTTATCTAGTAGAAGGTGCTCCTGGCCATGGCAGGGGTGTTGGAACTAGATCATCTTTAAGGTCTCTTCCAACCTGTTGTGGTTTGAACCCAGGCAACATCTAAAGTCCAACACAATCACTTGCTCACCCCCTACTTTTCACCTCCCCAGGCAGGATGGGGAGGAGACTTGGAAGAATGTAAAACCTGTGGGTTGAGATAAGAACAGCTTAATAAATAAAGTATATGAAATTGACACTAACACTAATACTAACATGACTCTGTGAACATGAAGTTGTTTTATATTTGTAAATATTCTCAGTTTAGTGAATCAGCATGCAACCATCATGCAAAACAACTAAGGACTATGATAATGTGTAGCCTGATGTTCAACAGAACAAAATGATCCAATTCTGTATGTAAACCATGTGTTTATTCAGTGGCAGTCAATCAACTTTTGATAGATTTTTATGGATTTTTTTTAATGGAAAATTTTATGCAAATTCTCTTTGAAGAACTGTTCATTCAATCTGTAATTCTTGACGGGAATTACAATTTCATTTGTGAGAGCACCGGAGAAATATTTTCAGTTCTTATGTTACAGTAGCCATTAATATTTACAAATTTTTCAAGGAATTAGCATCTTTTATGGATCATAATTTAGTTCTATAGATTTAATTGCATTAATATTTCAATCTAGGTGGCATAGCACAAGATTTGATTCTGTTTGAATGCAGCTGCTGCATTTGAAGATGCTGCCTGGGTCTTATACGTAATTAAGATGAATATGTCAGGGTATGCCACATTTTAAAATCATTCAGGATGTTTGTAAGGGCATTGAAGCAAGGTAGATTGATCTACACTCATAAACATGCACACATACATACAAACATTCTCACAAACCCATAATTTCCCACAAAATAGAAACAAATCATTGGAATTTTTCAAAACCCTAGATTGTGTCATCCCATCAGCTTTCGAGCAAAGCTTCCTATTGAGAATTCTGATAAAAAATTACTAATATTATATATAGTAGATTTCAAAGTCAATCACAAAGATTAAAAGTTTTAAATAACTTTGCAAATATGTACTACTCTCAGGGCCCTGATGGACCTAATAAATCCTGACCAAGTTCTCCTGAGGCCTCCTGCCACACCTGTGGTCCAAAGGCTCCATCAGCCCCTTTCCAAGCTATGCTTGGGTAGTGTCAGTTTCCAGCTCAGGCGCTTACATGCTTCTCCCTAACCATGGACCCCAGTCCATTGAACCCCAAATCCTGCTGTGTCCTGACAGCTTAAACCTTCTTGAGCCCTAAATATAGAGTTGTAGTCATAGAATTTGCTCTAAGGCTACCAGTCTTCCTCAGGAATCAGCTTTTCCTTGGGCTCTGATCTCCACGAAACACTGACTTTTCACTCATTCCCAGGCTTTGACGTCGATCCCCTTTTCACACACAGGTCTCTGGGTCTTTGTAAGAGTGGACTCAAACCTTTTGCTTCATTCCTTGATTGATGTCTTCATTCTTTGCTATCTGAGACTGTCTCCTGACACATCCACCCTGCTCACAGCCTAGGACCCCATTTCAGCCTCACCCTGGCCATTAGTGATGTCACAGCAGGGCTGGTCTCCACCTCCCTACCTCCAGCCATGCCCAGCCCACTCATGGGCCTGACAAGCCAGGACTGCCAGTGGGCCTACAGTTTATTTTTTTCTCAGCCCATTCCTATCCCCATGGAAGTGCCCACTGCCTGGAGCTGGGGCTGCTCTTGATGCCCTCTAAGGACCGCTCCATGTGGAGCTCCTACAACACATAACCCCTGGCGCACAAGAAGCAGCTAGCTTTGTGATGCCCTGACAAGCAAAAGGTGCAGGATCCATACACACAAAGTGAAGAAAGACTGAAGATATTAGGTAATGTAATAATGTGTTCATAATTGCAGATGTTATACCTGTATATAGGTTAATCACATCCTCATGCGAGGTTAACATAAAAGATTTTAACTGCTTGTAAATCTGGCCAGCATATATGAAGAAAAACCAAGATGAAACAATACTTTTTGTATCAATGCTATATTGCTTGTTCAAAATGCACTCTATTGTTGTATTAAATGCAGAATGAATGCTTATTTAAATCTGATTATATAATTTAATGATTTATGCAGTCTGACATTCTCCTACAGGCACTTTCTTTTCTGGATTTTTTTTTTTTGGTTGTTGTTGGTTTAGTTTGTTTTGGGGGGTGTTCTGCTGCTTGTTTAGTACCATCCTTAAGGTTTGAAGGAAATTTTTAGATACAAACATGCACATACAACATGCATGTGCAAACAGTCAGAGGGAGGCAGAGCCCATAAGTTTTTACAATTTACAAAAACTACTTGTCATGGTTTAGACCCAGCTATGCAGCTCGTTCACTCACTCAATCCCCCTTTCTTGCCCTCCCCTGCTTCCAGAGGGATGGGGGGAGAATCAAAAGAATGCAACTCCCACAAGTTGAGATAAGAACAGTTTAGCAACTAAGGTAAAACACAAATCACTACTGCTACCACCAATAATAATAACAATAAAGGAAATAACAAGGGAAGAGAATACAGCATCTCACCAACCACTGACAGAAAACTCACAACACCCCAACCCAACCGAGTGCTGACCGACCACCTCTTCCAATCAACCCGAGAGAACTAGCCCTTCCGGATCACTCCCAGTTACATCCGGGGCATGACGTGCTATGGTATGGAATACCTCTTTGGTCAGTTTGGGTCAGGTGTCCTGTCCTTGCTTCCTCCTGGCCTCCCCTCCTCCCTGGCAGAGCATGAGACTCACAAAGTCCTTGGTCAGGGCAAACGTTGCTTAGCAACAACCAAAAACATCGGTCTTATCAGCCTTGTTCCCTGGTTAAATCAAAACACCAGCTACTAAGGAGAAGAAAAACTGACTGCAATTGCTGAACCCAGGATACTACTGGAAACAATGAGAGAAAAAAACCCACAGTATTGATCTGAAAAATAGTTGACATTCTATCACTCTCTGGAATACTCATGTCTGCCAGGAGTAAAAATAATATGTTCTACTTCTCAGTTTGTACCAGAATCCCTCAGAAAAAGAGTTATATGTCACACTATATTTCAAGAATAGCGAAGTTTGATAGTTTCTTTAGTGTGAAGGATTCTTGTTCATTCATATTTATAATGTGTGATATTGAGAAATCACTGGAAGATGCACAAAGAATTTCATGTTAATCAGCTACTTGATTATGTTGACTTTTACATCTCACAACTTTTTAAACAGCACTTCCAAAATCAGCTATTACAATCTGAGTGGTATTTGGGTAGCTACAGCTGTCGTATATATTGCTGACATCTTACCTTAGCTGTGTACTGCTTCCTTTAAAGCAACTCAAGAATTTGCTGATGCCAGTACAGACAAGTCAGATTCAAGTAACTATTAAAAGCAGTGAGAAATCCTCAATAAAAGTTTCTTAACTCCCAAAAACCTTCAGAACTCTTAATGTGCTATTTATTTATTTTTTTTTTTTTACCATGAAAACTTTCTAAATAAACCCATTGGAAATATAACTGAATGAACACATTGAAAGTTTAATGAAAGAACTTGAAAAAGTCATAGTAATGGAAATGTGATGTCATTAACTTGAGATAAATTAAAATTTAATTTTGTGCTTCTACTAAAATATCAAAAATAATGATTTCTACAACAAACTCTTTATCAAAAATGTCAGTGAAAGTAAGTAAAATATGTTAAATTAATCTCTACAACATCCTAGTTTCCAAGTCTGCAGCCTCAACATATAAAAAAATTCCATTGTTCCACTTGAGTTTTTTTAATAATTACCTCTAGAAGAGACAATATTCTACAATAGAGATTTTGAGTGGGAATACTGAAATCACTAAAACAAAAGTGTATAAACATAGCACAATACCAGTAGACCACAGTATTTTATTTTAGTGTTGTGGCTTTCTTGGCAGTTTATGTTTGGGTTTTCTTATGCCATGAAATACAAATTATGATAGGATTTCATTTGACATTATGAGTAACTATTTGTGATTATTATTTTTGTAGTAATAGCAAATACCAAGTTAGATAAAACAATTTCTTTGTATTTTTCCCCTGAACAATTATCAAAAAGTGAGTATTTTTAATTAATTTTTAATTAACTATTTATATATTTCTGATGTTTATAAATTAAAACAAAAATCAACCTCTCTGACCTTATGAACACTTTTGCCTTTGCATTCACTAGCTTATTAGTTCTAATTTTGCAAACTAAAATTTTAATATATAACCATTAAAAAATAATGTTAATTTTTTTCTTTAAGACTATACTTCAAAATATATTCAGTACTTTGAGTTTCAATTTAATTCAATGTTTTGAAATTTTTGCACATGTAAGCTTCAATTTTACAAACTAACCATGTAAGCATCCTTCCCTTCTATTTTCTAGAAATGAAATAAAAATAAAAGATCGAAATAATTTTAGTTGAAGGAACTGTTATGTAGTTTAGGAATATTATCTGTGTACAAATATTACCTATAATTAACTGTTTATTGTAAAGAAAAGAACTTTATTTTATAGATGGTAGAAAATAGCTTTCTAAAGTAAATCTTTGAAATTTCCGAGCATTCTGATTCTGTTAAAACAAACAAACAAACAAACAAAACCAAAAAAAATTCTCTTCCTCTACCAGTATCAGAGTAGTTTACAAAAAGGCAATCTTTATGATATCATTAATAAGCTCAGAGGTCTAAATATATCAAGATTCTCATAGGCAAACCAAAAATAAGATAGCAGATAATATGCCTGCTATTTTGTGCCTCTAATGAGCTGATATTAAGCTTCCAATATCTAGAATATGGTAAAAAGGTGTGACAATCTGTGTCTGATAGATATTGTGATATAGAAATTATTTTTTTTTTTTTTAAATGAGAAGATAACCTTAGGTTTATCAGTCTTGCTAATAAGGTGTCTTGCTGATTTTAAGTGTCAGAGTAAGTCATGAAACCCAAAGATTAAAGTATTAAATATCATGAGAACAGCTTATTGGAGTGAACATTACTCATGAAAATTAAATTACTCCTTAGTGGAAAAACAAATGTTTGGTTAAGCAGGAAAGAGTTCATTGATAGTACTTTCACCTCTTCGCATGTTAGCCTTTTTGGTGACTTGTATTTTTCCCTCATTGCTTCACTCTAGATCACGAAGCATGCGAAATAATGCTGTGCCATATGCCACATGTTCTTAAATTAACCTACTTATGTCTATCCCTGTTCTCTTAGTAAACATCACAACTAGACAGTGTGTTTGGTTTTATGTTTGGGGGGTTTTATACCATGAAATGTGAATTATGATAGAACTTCATATTAGGTGTTGAAATACTGTCTGTATTATTACAGTATGTCTAGTTGTAATGTCTAATTCGCAGAGCTTGGTTAGCTTTACAATTATCCCAAAATATCTATCATATGGGTTCCAAATAAGCAATGGTTTAATCTTTATTTGTTTGTGTAAGATTCAATGAAAGAAAATCCCATTATCCTTTTACTCTAAAATATTTGTAAAAATAACTTCTATGTTAATGACTTGTCTGGGGAGTACAAAAGAAAATTGGTAAATTAAATGGAAAACTCAAGAAGAGGTGATTTAGATTTAATTTTCTCAGGGTTTTTTTTTTAAATATGATTTGCTTCTCAGTCTTCACACCAAAAGTTATTTCAAAGGCGCAGTGACAGCTGTATATTTACTACTTAGAAATCCATACCTATTTTATGTATGAATATTGACAGCAGCATTGCTTCTGTGCTGAGAAATAAATGTTTTATTATGAATTTTAAATTGAGGGAGTTTCTTGCAATCTAGTCTTGGTCTGTGCTTCATGCTTATATAGTACAATACAGTGCAAGCTCTTTCTGTCTTCAGAGCATAGCTTGCTGTTGTGTTAAAGAGACTGGTAACTCTGATGATTGCAAAAATGATCCTCTACTTATTTTTTCCATTTCCTGGTTCAATATGGACAGCATGGACAGCAGGAATAGCAGACAGCATGGAATAGGGAAAAATCTCGTAAAGAAATACAGTAGGTGACACATGTTTATCTCTTGATCTGATATTTTAGAAAGGTAATATTCTTTAAGGATAAATAACTGTCCCATACTATGGTAATGGGCCCCCATCTCAACCTTTAATTTCTGTTGCACCTAACAAAGGCAATCTATGTAATGAATGGGAGCTTAGCTGAGAGTTGAATCTCTCTCATGACTGAGAGACATAACAAAATACAGTTTTTTGTCAAAGTGTATTCTGTAGAGTATATATATATATTTATGTTCATCATGACCATCACAAAGAAGCAGGAAATCAAAAGTGTGCAGCTGGTCTATGAACTTCATATTTGGCTACACCAGGGTGACTGACCAATGTTCTGGGCATGGACAACAGTGAGATGATGAGAAACAGCCTCATGAGTAAACAGTTAACAGATCTGGCATAAAGCTGATTGTTTTCTTAAGGGTGTAAAAGCAGGAACATCTTGTAGCCAAACCCAAAGCCTCACTGATGGATACAGACCTTGTAGAAATTTTCCAAGCTTGAAGTGTGGGTCTGGATGATGACTTGGTGGTAACTGGTGATATATTTCTTCTTAATCACTATTCTGTTTGTGCAGTAATGGTTTGATGCATTGCTAATTTCCTTATATCTACCTTTGATTTTCTATATTGTACTTATTTACTATATATATAGATGTACTCAATTAGCATTAGAGTGCTTGTTTTCTTTAGTGTGCTTGTTTAATGTATCGTGCATGTTATGCACCTAGTATGTATGTATAGTGTGTGTATCCAGCTAGTAATTCTATTGCATACCCTGCCTATTAGTCCATTCTGCAGTTTCTACTGTGATTAATTAGCTAGCTAGAGATTTCTGTATAGGTGTGGAGCCGTACTGTTACAACATTTCTATTTGCTGTAGAACTGTACGGATGACTAAATGCAATAAATGGCACAGTTAATTTTTCCATGCATTACTCAGCAATGTTTCGGGAAAATTTTACTCTTTAGCCTACAGTTTGGCAAAGATTTCACTGTAGATACTTCTTGCCTAAACCTGATGCTGCAAGTGGCTTGCAGCATTATATTGGCAGGTTGCTACCACCTTTAAAAAATGCTCGGAGCGACGTAGCGACATTCGAACTGCTCCAACCAATGAGCTGGCCTCATTTGGAGCTCGGCTCCGGTGTCTCTATACAAACGCCCATAGCATGGGAAACAAACAAGAGGAATTAGAGATGTGTGCCCGCCTATGGGGGTATGATATAATAGGCATCACAGAAACATGGAGGGATAGCTCCTATGACTCGAGTGTTGGAATGGAAGGTTACAGGCTTTTTGGGAAAGACAGGTGTGGTAGGCAGGAAGGGGGAGTTGCCCTTTATGTTAGGGATAGGCTGGAGACTATGGAACTCTCTCTAGGGACAGATGATCAGTTAACAGAGAGTTTGTGGGTCAGGGTTAAAGGGAGAACAGCGATAGGAGACGTAACTGTGGGGATCTGTTACAGACCGCCTGATCAAGAGGACTCTGTGGATGAAGCACTCCACAGAGAAATAGGAAAAGCCTCAAGCTCACAGGCCGTTGTTCTCATGGGGGACTTCAACCACCCTGACATCTGTTGGAGTGACGGTATGGCCCGGCAGAAGCGATCCAGGAGGTTCCTCGATTGTGTGGAAGACAACTTCCTTCTGCAAGTAATAGAGGAGCTGACAAGGAGAGGTGCCCTGCTTGACCTCGGGCCACCAAAAGAGAAGGGCTCATTGGAAATGTGATGCTCCAGGGCTGCCTTGGATGCAGCGGTCACAAGATGGTTGAATTCGAGATCCTCAGGATGGTGAGAAGAGCGTGCAGCAAACTCACTGCCCTGGATTTCAAGAGAGCAGACTTTGGCCTCTTCAGGAACCTGCTTAGTAAGGTTCCATGGGCTATAGCCCTAGAGGGCAGGGATGCCCAAGACTGCTGGATGATATTCAAGGATCACCTGCCACAAGCTCAGGAGTGTTGCATCCCAACTAGAAGGAAGTGCAGTAGGAGGGAGGGCCAGGGGACCCCCTTAGATGGATCAGAAGCTGCTGAGAAAACACCAAAGGAAAAAAGAGGCTTATAAAAGGTGGAAGCAAGGAGAGGCGGCCTGGGATGAATACAGGGATGTTGTCCAGGAAGCTAGGGAACATGTAAGGAAAACTAAAGGCCCATATAGAATTAAACTTAGCTAGGGATGTTAAGGATAACAAGAAGGGATTCTACAGGTATATTGCAAATAAAAGACAGACCAGGAACAATTTAGGCCCCCTCCGGAAGCTATTGGGTGGACTGGCTATGCAGGATTTGGAGAAGGTTGAGGTTCTGAATGACTTCTTTTCCTCAGTCTTCAACGGGAAAGGCTCTGACTGCACCACCCAAGTCTTGGAAGTCAGACACAGGGACTGTGAGAATGAAGACCTTGGGCCCACTGTAGGAGAGGATCTGGTTCGAAACCATCTTAAGAACCTGAACATAGGCAAGTCCATGGGACTTGATAAAATCCATCTTCGGGTCCTGAAGGAGCTGGCGAGTGAAGTTGCTAAGCCACTGTCCATCATATTTGAGAGATCATGGCAATCAGGTGAAGTTCCCAAAGACTGGAAAAGGGGAAATATAACCCCCATTTTCAAGAAGGGGAAAATGGATGACCCAGGGAATTACAGACCAGTCAGTCTCACCTCTGTGCCTGCCAAAATCTTGTAGCAGATTATCCTAGAAACCAAAAAAGTGCTTGGTGGCAGCCAGAATGGCTTCACTAAGGGGAAATCCTGCCTGACCAATTTGGTGACCTTCTATGATGGGGCTACGGAACTGATGAACGGGGTAGAGCAGTTGACGTCATCTACCTGGACTTGTGCAAAGCATTCGACACTCTCCCACAGGACATCCTTGTCTCTAAATTGGAGAGACATCAATTTGATAGGTGGAACATTCGATGGATAAAGAACTGGTTGGATGGCTGCACGCAAAAAGTTGAGGTAAATGGCTCAGTGTCCGGCTGGAAGGCAGTGAGGAATGGTGTCCCTCAGGGATCGGTGTTGGGACTGGTCTTGTTTAACATCTTTGTCGCTGACATGCACAGTGGGATTGAGTGCGCCCTCAGCAAGTTTGCTGGTGACACCAAGCTGTGTGGTTCGGTGGATACACTGGAGGGAAGGAATGGCATCCAGTGGGACCTTGACACACTTGTGATCTGGGCTGATGCCAACCTGATGAAGTTTAACCATGACAAGTGTAAGGTCCTCCAGCTGGGTCAGAGCAATCCCAGGCACAGCTCCAGGTTGGGCAAAGAGGAGATTCAGGGCACCCCTGTGGAGAAGGACTTGGGGTTGGTGGTTGATGAGAAAATGAACATGAGTTGACAGTGTGCGCTTGCAGCCCAGAAAGCCAACCATATCCTAGGCTGCATCAAAAAGAGGTGATCCTGCCCCTCTACTCTGCTCTCATGAGACCTCACTTGGAGTATTGTGTGCAGTTCTGGTGTCCTCAACATAAAAAGGACATGGAGCTGTTGAACAAGTCCAGAGGAGGGCAGTGAGGTAGATCAGGGGGAAAAATTGAGGAAAATTTTGTGCTAAATCACATTAAAATATGAATATAAACCAAGATGAGAATGTTTTTGAGGCAGGTAAAAAAAAAAAAAAGAATACTTTGTGATATCTTCTCCATACAGATATCTCTGTCTTAATGTTCTAAATCGTATTTGAGGGATAAAAACTAATCCTTTAATGTTTGTTTGGAAAGATTTCTCCTGTCTTTAGTCATGTCACTATCCTTTTTTTTTTTTTTTTCCAATGCCATTTAATTCTGAGTTGTCTAATATATCACAAATATTTTTAAACATCTAGCCACATTTAAATAAGTTCACCATAATGTTGTGTGCACAATTCACTTCCTCATCCCCAGTACATACCAGATATTTCACTATATTTGTACAAATAACAGTGGCTTCTTCTGCGTTGTCAACATCAACTCCAAGGTTATTTTCTTGACTAGTTCTGTTAATTCAAATTCTTATAAGCTTTATGATTAATTTCATTTCTCACCCAGTGTGCTTGTCTTAATTTTTGTTGATACTGAATTTCATCAGTCATCCTTTCATCCAGTTAACTGCCGCCTTTAATGTATCAGGTTTCTCACAGATGTAAGTGGTCCTAAGTAACTAGATTTTGCTAGCAAAGCTTGCTGACTAATATCCTAAGTTTCAGACTTTAAAATGTAAACTATAAAAAAAGGACATAACACTTTATCTCAAAATGGTTTACTTTCAAATTTTTATAGTGGTGATAATGGATGGTTCATATCCCATCTTGATTTTTCTAATTTAGATCATTGTATTCCATATTCCATAATACCCTTTCTGCTACCTGTAGCTCTGCTTTCATTAAAATAGCAAGACTTCTGAATTTGGAATAACTACTCAGGCCCTAGCATTTGTAATGCTTTGCTCATTTATATTATATCATAATACGTTATACCAGTAAATGTGTTTACTGAAAGCCATCAAGATTTATAAATACAATATGTTAACAAAATACAAGACTCACTATACAGATTAATAATAATCTTATGAAAAGTACAGTGTGTAAAATATCAGCGTTCTACTACCCTAATGATACTGTGTATTTTCTATTTCTGCATCAAATCCTCTAGGAGCTTCAAAGTGGTGAATCAAACTGAGAAAGAATTCAGATTAAAATAGAAAACCCCTACAAAACTGCAAGTAGATAATCTACTTAACAAGCCTGTATTACTTACTAGTTATGACAAAAATGATAAGCAATATTAATATAGCTATTTGTTCTTATAACATCTCCACTATTTGAGCACTCATATTAGATAAGAAGTTACTGCAAAGTGTATGCTATTTAATTACAAAGCAATGGGAGTTTTATAGGATTAGCTAAGCAAGAGGCACTTTAAAAGTTGTATTGTGAATACAATGACTGTGCCATTTTAAGATTAACATTCGCTGACTCTGATAATGTAATGTACTCTAGGTCAGTTACACCATCAGTCTTAAGCAATGCGCAATAATTACTAACTCTGTGTTAAACCATATTCTATGCTATCTAACTTAAAGACCTTCATTAGGTGAGACCCTCAAAAACACCTTCAGGCTGTTAAAAAATATGGCCTAAGGCTAGATGTTTTGTGTTCAAATAAAAGTGTGTTGTGATACTTAACACAAATGTGGTCTTGTACATGTGAGGACAATAAACATTGCTGTGAAAATTTATTAATTTTGCATTACAAGATTTCTGCTAAATAGAAAGAGCTATTGACTTTACAAGATCAATTTGATACATCAGTGTTAGACTGAATTGTTTTTACTTTCTCTTGGTATTTTTCTAAGCACTTTCAGTTCTTTTAGGACTTGATTTGTATGTTTAAAAACAAATATATACCAGAAATGCAACCTAGGAGAAAAGAGAAAGCTTAAGCAATATTGATTAAAAAAAAAAAAAATCAAGATAGGGTGGTGGTCGATGAGAACATGAACATGAGTCGACAGTGTGCACTTGCAGCCTAGAAAACCACCTGTATCCTGGGCTGCATCAAAAAGAGCATGACCAGCAGGTCAAGGAAGGTGATCCTGCCCCTCTACTGTGCTCTCGTGAGACCTCACCTGGAGTATTGTGTGCAGTTCTGGTGTCCTCAACATAAAAAGGGCATGGAACTGCTGGAAGAAGTCCAGAGGAGGGCCACAAGGATGACCAGGGGACTGGAGCAACTCCCATATGAAGACAGGCTGAGAAAGTTGGGGCTGTTTAGCCTGGGGAAGAGAAGGGTGCATGGAGACCTAGCAGCCTTCCAGTATCTTAAGGGGGCCTATAGGGATGCTGGGGAGGGACTCTTCATTAGGGGACTGTAGTGACAGAACAAGGGATAACAGGTTCAAACTTAAACAGGAGAGGTTTATATTGGATCTAAGGAAGAAATTCTTTCCTGTTAGGGTGGTGAGGTGCTGGAATGGGTTGGGCAGGGAGGTTGTGAGTGCTCCACCCCTGGCAGTATTCAGGGCCAGGTTAGAGGAAGCATTGGGTGGCATGGTTTAGTGTGAGGTGTCCCTGCTTATGGCAGGGGGATTGGAACCAGATGATCTTAAGGTCCTTTCCAACCCTAACTATTCTATGATTCTATAAAAAAAAATACACATTGCTGTTCTACATCCAAGATCCAAGAGCACTTTTTTATTACAGTATAGTGTCAAAAGTTGGTCATGCATTCCTCATGAATAACACATCATTAGAAATAAAAATATATGTCAGAAACATGGACCTTGCAAGTAGAGATTTTGCATATACAGGAAAATCAGTCTATGATTACATACACTTACTAGTACCTTATTAAACAGAATTTTGAATATTGGAAGCAATTTGTTGAAAAATGAAAGCACTTCCTAATTTTCAAACAACATAAGATTACCATTAAATTTTTATAGTTTACTTAATATTTATGTGGAGTTGAAACTAACTGTATCAGAAAGGATATTTTACTGACTATAGGTATTGAAACACTGAAATACAAATATTTTGCGGTTAGCAATATTTTTTTCAAGGGAATTCCAGTCCATCAGTTTCTTGAATGCTTTCACAGTACATTTTTCCAGACAAAGCACTTACTTACATACATTTCTGAGCTTCCTTCTGAAAGCCTTAGCATGTATCTAAGCCTTTAGTGGTTATATGAAAGAAACTGGAGACTTGATTGTAAGACAAAAGACTATATAATGTTAAAGCTGTCAAGAAGCTGAGTTTTAAGTTATTTCTCTTTTTCTATGTATACACTAGGGAGCTTACATACACACGCACACTAAAAACTTCATCATATACTTCTGGTCATTCAGGAAAGTGGAACAAAATTACATAAAGCCAACACATAATTTATGGGACTGGTTAAAAATATATAAAATATGAAATAGAGAAACAAACTCAAACTTTCTGTGAAAAGTTCATCTTAACAAAAGCAGCATCCTCATTCTTTTTTTCATGTCTTGGTGTAAAAATAAAGATCAGACAAATTATATAATCTCAGCCCCAGTAGATGAAATGTGATGATCTAGAAATCTATCTTTACTAGGTAAGTAAAATGAGTAACATTTGTCATATTTTGACATTATCTGTTTTCTAAAAATATGGTTTTGCCAGATTCATTGTATTGTAATAGTTAGAAAACCAAGAAACTTTTAGTAGAAGACTAACAACGAGTGACAATTATAAAAATCAAGGAATAAAATTTCAAATATTCAAAACTTCTGACCTTTGCAAGCTGCAGTACATGGCAATGACTGGTTATTAATGCCATCCACAAGCATATAATACATATCGAATACAAGGTAAGGATATGTTTTCAGAAGGCAGGAACTTTCTTAAAAGCATTTCTTCTGTTATGAAGTAAAGGGATTTCTTTTTTCAATAATGCATTTAATGACCTTGTTCATTTATCTTTTTCTATTTTATTTTTTTTTCATGTAGGATAAAAATACTAGTTTTTCTTGTGAGTACATAATAAAGTTGTTTATTTGTTTCATTCACTGTGAAGCTGGGAGATATCAGAGTTGTATATTGTTCTCAAATGTTTCGTTAGGACTAGTCTGTGCATTTGTAGTTTGGTGAACCATTTTATATACTTCGGAAAGGATATTTATTTTAATTATCAATAACTTATATGTAAAAAAGGGTAACTGAAATGATGCACTAAAACTGGTGCAAAATTAGAATATCAAGCATACTTGTAAACACTTATCAATGAATTTTCATTTTATTTTGTGAACAGTAATTTTTCCAGGTTTTCATATCTTGCTCTCTTCAATAAGAACAATTAAAGCAGAGATTTTTTTAGTAGAGACAAAATTAATATAGTTTAGACAAAATTTTTTCAACATATTATTCAGAAAAAAGCAATTTATCAGTTGTAGTGGGACATCTTGAAAAATATCTGTGTAAATGCATGTTAGCATGTCCTGGAGGTCGATAAAATGGTTGTCAGCTGGATAATCTGGAGAGTCCTCCAGTGGAGGACTTGTCATTAAAAATTTCCTGATTCAAATTTCTCAGCTAGGAGCAAAAGCCTATGAAAGACAAATTTTTCATTGTATCTGGTGCTGACTGTCTGTGAAAGAGCAGTCGGATATACTATAATTTAAGACATGTTATGTAGTGAGCTAGTTTTTTTTATTCACCAGAAATTTGTGGTGAGTTTCAACTGTAACATAGAAAATCATACCTTCAATGAATAATAGAAAGTAAGAAAGCCAACATCCTCTTGAAGTTTTACCCTTTACTGTTTCTATATGCACAAGAAGTGTAAGAGGACAAATTTTGCTGTTATTTCAGCTTTCAAAACAGAGGATAGTATGAATATGATTTCTTAGAAACCCATAGAGTACAGTTGCATCTATTTTTTTTCATTCTTTATATAATGTAGAAAAGTCACATACACACATATGCACTTAGATATGTACAGATATGTCTATTTATTTCACATGTTTCACACACAAACAAAAGGCAAAAGAAAGGAAGAAGGGAAGTCGCAGTTCTCAGACAAGATAAATGAAAAACACTAATCTCATGAAATCATTCAGCTCTACCACCCATGTTTACTGAAGTGTGAGTTAAGAAGAGTTAATATTAAATATAATCCTGAAGAAGTGTTCCTGTATTTTTATTTTCTTGCAATATTTTAAGAAAGCATGTTCTTCTACCCGTAAATTTACATAAATGTTGAAGTATATATCCCAATAATGTTCTTAAAACATGCATATTTTGCTGTCAACAAATGTTCTGCTCCTCAGCAAGCTTCTTATGTTATCCATGTTGAGTCCTGCAAAAAAATGTCTTGTAGATCTTTGACAGTGTGCACATAAAATGGTGTTCCACTGAGAATGCTTTCTGATGGAGCACATGAAGACTTTTTTATCAAGCACAAATATGCCATCCCAAGAACTTTATACTTGTAGCACCTAAGTAAATGAGAAAGATGAAAACTCATAATTTAAAATCACTATTAACTTAAATCTGTATCTTTCTTGAAAATTGAGATTTTTAATTCAGTTTTTCTTTTTTTTTTTTTTTTTTAAATTGGGGTATAAAAAAAAAAAAATTTTTTAAATTAA
>NDXB01000350.1:39922-54071 GCA_002631895.1 Agapornis roseicollis
GAAAAAAAAAAAAAAAAGGTGTTTTGAGATAAATACAATTTAATAAGTAAAGCAAAAGCCACACACACAAGCAGAGCAAAATAAGGAATTCATTCACCATTCACCAGGTGTTCAGCCACCTCCAGGAAAGCAGGGATCCGGATCCATCATGCATAGTGGTTACTTGGGAAGACAATCACAATCACTCCAAACATCCCCCATTTCCTTCTTCTTCTCCCAACTTTATATGCTGAGCATGATATCATATGCTATGGGATATCTCTGGTTGGCTGGGGTCAGCTGTTCTGGCTGTGTCCTCTCACAAATCCTTGTGCACCCCCAGCGTACTCACTGGTGGGGTGGTGCAAGAAGCAGAAAAAAGCCTTGACTCTGTGTAAGTACTGCTTAGCAGTAATGAAAACATCTCTGTACAATCAATTTTGTTTTCAGCACTAATCCAAACATAGCCCCATATTAGATACTTTGACAAAAATCAACTCTACCCAGCCCAAATCATCACACACAGAAACAGAAGAAATCTACAGCCTCACTTTACTCAAGGCTCTTAATACATCAGCTGATTTTTTTGTTTGTTTTCAATATGAAATATCGTTTCTTTTTTCAGAATTTTTTTTCTGGAAGTTCTACTTCTAGGCCCTTTTGCTACAATATTTTCTTCTTTTTCACAATGAAACCCTTTTAATTATGATTTTTATTCTTAATATGTAAGAAAAACATCATATTTTTGAAAACTTGAAAATCAGTGTCAATACATAAACATTTTACAGATTTCTCAGGAACATTCCTGTTCAATGCAGAAGCCAAGCAAGGCCAGTCTTCAGTTCTAGCCAAACACAGTAATGGAAACTTTACTTAAACAGCTTAATAGAGTTTGAAGAGTCTAAAAAGTAATTGCCTACAGAAGTGTCCAAAATACATTAGATCAGGAAAGAGGTTTCTATACATTAAAAAAGTGGAGATGAAGCTTTATTTACATGCAAACTTCCACATACATAAAAGCACAGACATTAGGGAAAGGAATGTGTTCAGAATGGATATCAGGCTAATATTCAACTCTTGTTCTTTTGAGCACTGTGGATTCAAACTTCCTGAAATGGAACTAAATCAAATGTCTCCATTTGACAATGCAAGCCTGGATCATCAGAAAACTGTGTAGAAAATTCACAAGGCTTATTTTTACCTGTGTTTTTAATAGGAAAAATATCTTAATATCTAAGGATTCAAATTAATGTCAGTCTCTAAAATTTATTTCACAAAAATGTAATATCCTATGCAAAAGGTCACTTTTAAATGCACATTTCTGGGGAAGAGTTGAGTGATACTATTAAGTGGTTCAGTGTGCTGTCTGAAGTGGATACCAACACAGGTACCTTGCTTGGCGTTATAAATTCCTTTCCTGCAGCTGTGTGCAAAATTTGAAAGCACTAATTAATGACTGAATTAATGACTGACTCATTTCTTACAATTCTTGCCTCTAATTTTTTTGAGAGAAGACTCGGCCCTTATTGCTGGAACATAATTTAATTGAAAACGTTAGCTACTGATAAAACTGTCCTATCCACATTGATACTGAGTAGTCATATACAACTAAAAATTATTTCAGGGATGCTTATTTAATCTTTCCTTTGTCCAGTGTTGTCCTTTGTTTCTATTAACTCTTAAAAGCTAACCTATTATTCCAAATTGTTTAACTGCTTTTGTTTTTGTTTAAAGAGTTGGGAAGAGAACATTCTCTCTCTGGCCTTTAATATTACCAGTATTTTGGGATATACTGAATTGTCTCAGGGTTGTTCTATGCTATCCATTAAAGGCCACTATTTTAAAGTTACTGGATTGACTTTTAATAATAATTCTTATAATTTATCATCTATTTCAACTGTGTGGTAAGGTAAATATTGGATTGCTTCATATTCTAATTTGGAATTTTTCTTAATCTGTATTAGAATGTACATAACTATTCAGAGAATATGTAATTTTTAAGTAATAGCAAGAGAAACAAGAAATTGGTAATATTATTAGTGTAATTTTTTCATTTTACTCAACATGGCTACCATTTTTGGCTATGCAAGAAAACATAATTATGTTAAAATACCTTACAGCTGGCAATAGGAAAGGGTAAATTGTCATTTGCTAGTTTACCAATATGTTTTCTTCTTCTATGAAGAATGGATGGGCATTCTAAATATTCCCCAAGCCAATTAGACCTTTTTGTTCATTATTACTAGTGTTTGCCATCTACTTTGTCATATTTCTTGTCCAATCTTTTGGTCTTTAGGTGCAATATTATTGAACAGATGGGTATCAAATGATATCATTGTGTTCTGATTGGTTAGCAGTTCAGAGGCTTCCGTAACATCTTCAGGTGGTGATACTCTCAAATGATGAAAAGTCCCTGTAAAGGCATGTACAATGTGATAATATCTGCTTCATTAAAGTTATCGGGTCAAAGACCATTTCAGTTTAAAGGCAATAAAAAGTGACAAAAAAGAAGATAAACAGAACACAGAGACACGAACATGACAGTAACAATAACAATTACAAATTATAAAGCATGACAAATTATAAATTTTGTAATTGTAAATTGTAAATTTAGCTGTTTTAACAACAGCTAAAACTCTTCAGCCACTCATCGATGAGCCATTAAGAAACTACATTTACATCTTTAGAGAGAGCCAAACTTGGTTTTATAATTGGTAAGACTGGGGGAACAACAAGCATTGTGAGTGGGACTATGCAAAACACAATAAAAAGCGCTTAGGGGAAGGATCAAAGCTGGGGAAGAGTAGGGAAAGGGAGAGGAAAAGGAGATGGGAAATAGAAAGATGTAGGTCTAAAGAGGGCCTGGCCCATTGCTGTAAGCAGTCTGCTGGTCAGTACGCTTGCCTGACTGAGCCCTGAACCTGATCACCACTGCCTGTCATTTTTTATTTAATAGTTTCTTAACTCTCTTTCTGTCTAATTTCACTTTCACAAATTTCACCATGTATGAATGTTGCAAAGTCTTGGTGTCAGCAGCTGGGGGAACCAAGGTAGAGTGAGAACAAGAGACAGCAAGTGGAGTAGGACCTTGGGCCAGAGGGACTTGTGAGTCAGTGGTATCTGCCACAGGATGTCCTTGGGTGCAAAAGAAGTCTGGGTGTCTGTATCTGGAGAAGGGGTCATTCAGCACAGGCTTGTAGGAGTAATATGTCAGCAACTCCTAGGACCAGTAGTCAGAGGGAACTCAGCATGCTTATATTTGCTGCTTATATATTATATTCATAAAGATTTACTGCTGATCAGCTGCTGACTGAAAAATATTTCTTTCTACAGATATATCTAGAATCTATTTCTGAATAGTGCCAACTGGACTTTAAGCTTAGTTCTGTGACCTCTACATTTTTAGAATCTAGAATCATAGAGTAGTTACATTTGGAAAGGACCTTAAGATCACCTAGCTCCAACCCCACTGCCATGTGCAGGGACACCTCACACTAAACCGTGTCACCCAAGGCTCTGTCCAACCTGGCCTTGAACACCGCCAGGGATGAAGCATTCGCAGCTTCCTTGGGCAACCCATTCCAGTGCCTCACCACCCTTGAAGTAAAGATTTTGAGGCATAGTGGCTAAGCAACTAATAAGGTGTTTGGGTTTTGGTTTTAGTTGTTTTGTTGTTGTTGTTGTTGGGGTTTGGAGTTTTGGGATTTTTAGTTATAAGTAAACAAAACCTGAAGTTCACATCTAAAATATATCTTAATTAAATTGTCTTTAAAAAAACTCTAAAATTTGATGCTAAAATATCAGAGAATTTTCAAAATATACTACATTTGATTTTAAATTCAATCTTGTTGTTTATTGTTCTTATTATTAGTCTCTACTAGGGAATATGATTTCAGGATTTGCTTTGTATAAAAAGTGTAATTCAAACTCATGATATTGCTCACAATTGGGACAATCATCCTCTATCACAACTATTTTGAAATAAGAGAATTGGCAATCATCCTACAGAAGAAGATGTAGCAATTTCCCTTGGAGGGAAGAGTTTCAGGGAGATACAGTTTCTGAGAACCAATTTTTTGGAGTCGCTATCAACAGTCTTAATCTTTTTTTAAAAGTGAAGATGACAGAAGAGGCAGCTAAGACGCTGTAACTGTTGCAATAGTTGTCTCAAAATGGGTAGAGAGAAGTACAGAAACTCTGTTCCAGATTGTGTGGGGTTGCCAAATTGTTATGTCAAAGTTTTCAGAGCATAGTCTCTGGGCAAAACTCTACCTTGATATGTCAGAGGAGAGCTCTGGAGGGCAGATGCCATTGCAAATGTTGAGCTCTGGGAGCTGAGTGGCCTTCAACAGGGTTAGGTGCTTAACTGCCATGTGAATTAGCTGGAGGAGAATGTAAGCAGATCATCCACCAGCAGAGATGACAAATGAAAGATTGATAAGAGTCTTCACAGACCATCATCAGGGACAGGAGCTTCCGTGTATTCCTCTATCATCACTTCCATGGTTTTAGTGTACAAATTAGGAAAAAAGCAGCTTTCAGGAGGCAATGTTTTTGTTTTAGTTTTTGTTTTTTTTGAAGGACTATGTGATTTACATATCTCTCTTCAATGCATGTAATGTTCTTCTGTCAGGTGGTAGAGATAAATTTATTTACTATTCAACCAAACCCAAAATTCTCATCCCTGAGCAACTGGAAGATAAATGCAAACATTTCTGGAGTTTTAGAAACTTTTAAAACACTTATCTGCCTTTCCAAGTATAAAACTGTTAATATTTTTATATTCACGCAATAATCCTTAATATCATGTCGTACTACATATGAAGAGCACTCTTTAAGATACCTAGCTAGCAATTGCTTGAAAAAAAAAAAAGTTGAATGTTTAAATTTGTTAGTTCCTTTCCCTAAAAAGAGATCTCGGCCTTTAGTCATAATTTATCTGGCCCTGAAATAAAATTTTGATTCTGAACATATATATAGAGGAAGGCATTCAAAACAAAGAAGTTCTCATCACTGATACCTTATCAGAATGTTAAAGCAAGAGCAGCAGGGAGAGATGTCTCTAGGGTAGGTGAACTCAAATGTACCTACCCATCTACATTTCATTTCTTCATTGTAACTGTCACTATTGTCACTGCCCTCTTTTTAAAAGACCTGCACTATCTCTCTGCCTACCAAGACTTCTGTTCAAAGCTAGTTCAGAGCTGGGGGAAATGTACTCTGTGAAGACAGAAAAAAAGGGTCTCTTTCAAGTTGCACTGGAGGTAGAAGCAGAATTTCCCATACATGCAGGTCATTGCCAGAACATCTGCCACCTCCATCTCAGAGGGCAGCTGGAAAGCATAGCCAGCTCTGGAGGCAAAAGAACAGAGATGGAAAGTAGTTGGGATAATTAGAAATGAATGAATGTTTCAATTAAGCTCTCTCCTTTGCAAGTCTTCCTTTTTTCATATTTTTTTTCTCCCTCTGCACAGGTACTCTTATTTGTCAACTTATATGCATTCTATGAATGTATATTGTAGTATAATTCAATTTTATGAGCATTTGGAGGCAATGAAGAAAAAAGTAATCCAATGAATTGAAACACACAGAACATTTTTTAGAATATTCATGGATATGTATATTCTTATTTGTAACACTCAGCTGACATCTGTTTCATCTTAACAAAACACTTTGCTGACAATATCTGCTTGAAAACATAGCACTTATTCAGTCTTACATTCTTAAAAATAATAATCTGTATAGAGAGCCTGGAATAGATTTTGTATTATTAGCTTCTCCTTAAGTTTTATCTTGAAAAAGTAACGACACATTTGGCGCTTTCATGACCCCAGTTTTGCTTCTTGTGCTCTGTACTCTTCAAAATACTTTGCGTAACAGCCAAAAATGATCAGATAATCATCTTTAGGAAACAAATTTCAAGCAAGCACTTGCTTTAGTCCTTGAAAGTGGGATGGTTAATTAAAATATATATGCTTTGGACTATTGTAGAATAGCATTTAAAACCTCCATCTATTGTTTGGAGACTAATCTTTAGAAATTCATTCACTGATGTTTTAGGAAATATTGAGATTTCTAGAATCAAGATTGAGGAAATGTATATTTATTCTAAACTGCTGTCACTGACACTCAATGGCTTTCTTATCACACTGACACATTTGTTCCCTCATTGAGTGATATGCTCAGAGGGTAAGGTGCAATTTCTGCTATTACTGCATAACAAAAATACAATATAGAAGAAGGCAGGTTAGAAAGCGATTGTTCTTTCCTGTCTGAGTTCTATTACAATTAATAAATTTACAAAAGGTTATATGTCTGTTTTGTAGCAAAAATTAGTTTTCTTAATTCCAATGTACAGTTACAGTAGGGATGGAACATTCAAGTTTTTGTCCTTTCAAGACTAAAACCAAAACTGGTGGGAATGGAGAGGAGAATCAAAAGAATGTAACTCCCATGGGTTGAAATAAGAAGAGTCCAGTACTTAAGTTTCATTACAAACCTCTATTGCTACAACCAATAATAATGGAAAGGGGAATAACAAGGGAAGAGGATACAACTGCTCACCATCTGCCAACTGATACCCAGTCCAACCCAAGCAGCAACCTGGGCCTTCTAGGTAACTCCCCCCAAGTTTATATAGTGGGCATGACGTGCTGTGGTATGGAATATCCCTTTGGCTAGTTTGGATCACGTGTCTTGTTCCTGCTTCCTCCCAGCTTCCCGTGCCCCTCCTCTCTGGCAGAGCATGAGACTGATCAGAGTAAGCATTACATAGCAACAACTGAAACATTGGTGTGTTATCAGCACTGTTCTGAGGCTAAAGTTGGAAACACAGCACCGCACCAGCTACTAAGAAGGAGAAAATTAACTGCAAAAACAGAACCCAGGACAACAATGTAGCTAAAAAACAAAGCAAAACTAAACAAACAAGCCCCCTCATCCTCTCATTAAAAACAAAACAAAACAAAACAAAAAAACCAACAACAAAACTAAAAAAACCCAAAAAATATCTTATAAAAGAGATATAAACATGCCATTGACTTTTGCAGTAAACTGTCCAGGAAGCAGATATTTACTCATTTATTTCAAAAACAAATAGAAGGTTTTATTGTTCCCATTGCTTAGGGGTTTTGTTAGTATGGAGATTGACCTAGTAAGGACTACTTTTAGCTCACTTACCAAATCAGCACATAGCATTGAAATATTTTCAGATCAGGTTGTTGAGAGTATATAGTCTATTTTTACATTTATCTTATTATAAAGTCTTTTAAGCCTTTTGTTTCTGATATGTCTTATTTTTGAGGGTTCTCTCCATAAAGAGTTAACCACTTAACGTAATATTCCAATAAAATTTGGATTCCTACATTTTTTTTCTTTAGAACTTTTGTAATGCTCTCCTCAAGAAAATAGTTGGGACAGATTCAGATAGCAGGGTGCGTTAGCATTATGTCACAGAAAATAATCATGGAATCATAGAATCATAGAATAGCTAGGATTGGAAAGGACCTTAACATCATCTAGTTCAAGCCCCCTGCCATAAGCAGGGATACCTCACACTAAACCATGCCACCCGAGGCTTCATCCAACCTGGCCTTGAACACTGCCAGGGGTGGAGCACTCACAACCTCCTCGGCCAACACATTCCAGCACCTCACAACCCTATCATGAAAGAATTTCTTCCTTAGATCCAATCTAAACCTCTCCTGTTTAAGTTTGAACCTGTTGCCCCTTGTCCTGTCACTAAAGTCCCTAATGAAGAGCCCCTCCCCAGCAGCCCTATAGGCCCCCTTCAGATACTGGAAGGCTGCTAGGAGGTCTCCGTGCAGTATTCTCTTCCCCAGGCTAAACAGCCCCCACTCTCTCAGCCTGTCTTCATATGGGAGATGCTCCAGTCCCCCGATCATCTCTGTGGCCCTCCTCTGGACTTGTTCCAACAGCTCCATGTCCTTTTCATGTTGAGGACACCAGAACTGTACACAATACTCCAGGTGAGGTCTCACGAGAGCAGACTAGAAGGGCAGGATCACCTCCTTTGACTTACTGATCACACTTCTTTTCATGCAGCCCAGGATATGTTTGGATTTCTGGGCTGTAAGTGCACACTGTCGGCTCATGTTCATTTTCTCATCAACCACCAACCCCAAGTCCTTCTCCACAGGGGTGCCCTGAATCTCCTCTTTGCCCAACCTGAAGCTGTGCCTGGGATTGCTCCCACCCAGCTGGAGGACCTTGCACTTGGCATGGTTAAACTTCATGAGGTTGGCATCAGCCCACCTCACAAGCATGTCAAGGTCCCTCTGGATGGCATTCCTTCCCTCCAGTGTATCCACCAAACCACACAGCTTGGTGTCACCGGCAAACTTGCTGAGGGCCNCCCTCTGGATGCCATTCCTTCCCTCCAGTGTATCCACCAAACCACACAGCTTGGTGTCACCGGCAAACTTGCTGAGGGCCCACTCAATCCCACTGTGCATGTCAGCGACAAAGATGTTAAACAAGACTGGTCCCCTGAGGGACACCACTCGTCACTGCCTTCCAGCCGGACACTAAGCCATTGATCACAACTCTTAGCGTGCGGCCATCCAACCACTTCTTTATCCACTGAGTGGTCCATCTATCAAATTGATGTCTCTCCAATTTAGAGACAAGGATAATAATAAGTCTTTTATTAGAAGTAAAAATTCCCTGTCCCACATCAACAAAATGATGCTTTATTATTACTAGATTTTGCTGTGTTACTCTAGACCGCATGGGGAATAACATTTCCTGAGAACAGAGTTTATTTCCCTAAAAGCAGTGAACTGTCCTATGGACCATGATTTAGGGGTATTCTGCAAGATCCAGCACCCAGACTGGTTGAACTAATATTAGCCATTCTTAGAATGAAAACAAATTAATAGGAAAATATACGAACATAAATATATTCTGTTAAATTGCCATTTCATGCCAACTTAGTATTTCTTTTCTGAAAATGTACCTGCAAATAAGAGTACAGCTTAATCTTAGCTACCTGGATTTACAAGGCATTTTAACATATAAACTTATCGTTACAATTGATGAAGTACTGGTTTTGGATATAAGTTGCCTATAAGCATGCATAGTCTTGTACTTTAAATAAAAGTGTTTGAATATTTGAGATTATGAGCAATATTTTATTCTCTTTTTTAACTTTAAAAGTAAACTAATTTAGAACAAGAGGCAGGTTTTTGTTTTTATTTAAGGCCACATACAGTGGGACAGATCTTTGTTAGTATAAATTATAAAAACTTCTTGAAAAGCTGTTCTTTTTTTGATGTGCAGTAGAAAATATGCATATCACTTAAAAGACATTTTCAGTGTAGAACTTAAAGACACTTCAGAAAGATACATATTCATGAGGATGCTTTTGAGGACATTGCTTATGCACATTATAAATGTGTCTCTGTGATTAAATATCTTTGAGATATTTTATTGACAGTATAAAAATATATCGATCAAAAGATTTGAGTCATAGTATAAGCTAGAGCTGCTTAGCTGAATTTTCATATATAAATAGTGTCCATGGACATTTTTAATATTGTCTTTAAAAAGATAAAACTATAATCGTAAAATATTGAGCTCTTGAAAGACCCACAATGAAAGGAAATGCTTAATTATATAGTAAGCATTGTCACTACTCCTCCACATTGTGTATAGCTGCTGAAATGAAAAATGGACTTGAATATTGTACAAGCTGCAGTTGCTGCAGGCAAACAGAGGTAAGGTAAGTATGGTTTCAACCTTAACTTCAGTTTCACTAATTTTATGTATATAAGCCTGACCAATAATGCTATTTTTGCAAGTTAATTTCTTCCACTATCATACTTAATTGCTTACTATGTCACATAATGTTCAATAAAGCAAAGCAATGAAGCAAAAAAATGCAGGACCTCTTACAAAGGCTAAAATGAAACTCTTATGAAGACAAGAGTGAATAATGCCTCAGTGCTAATTACCATGGTATAGCCAGAGCCTATAAACAGTGAGAAACCTCATTAAACTCTATTAAAATGTGCACTTAGAATGTATCTGGTCAGATAGATAAGTAAAAATGTGTAGTTATATTAGCTTCTGCTATCAAGCTTCGCTTTTCAGCAGGGAGTATTCTAGAAGAATTTGGTTACTAAATAATGTTCAATGAATGAAGGTTCTCTTTCAAGCTTTAAAAAATAATAGAATTATATATATAGAAGACCAGAAACATGAAATGTGTTTTGAGTTTGTATAGTGTTATATAAAAAAAGTTAGTAGTAACAATGTTGTCAAGTTAAACAAGCAGATAAATAAAAATAAAATTTTAGAGACATTTTAAGAGTGTTCAAGCAGAAAGGGCTTTGTTTGAGTTTTGGTCAAGTCATTTCTATATTCTTATCTCTAAAAATCATAGAATCAATAATCCCAATGATTTTAGCAAATTTAGATTACTGTATCTTTTGTACACCTTCCCCACTCTTCTAAGAGCAGGCAAAGCAGCTTCCTCCACTTTGTGGAACTGACTTTACATTTTGTTGACAACAGAAATGACTTCCTAGTCTTCGAGACAATTAAACCAAATCCTGTAACAATGGACTACCTAGTCTTCGNCCCCACTCTTCTAAGAGCAGGCAAAGCAGCTTCCTCCACTTTGTGGAACTGACTTTACATTTTGTTGACAACAGTAATGACTTCCTAGTCTTCGAGACTTTACATTTTGTTGACAACAGAAATGACTTCCTAGTCTTCGAGACAATTAAACCAAATCCTGTAACAATGTCATAAGGAATGTAGAAGAGGCCAATGCTGCTCTGACCTCCAACAGTGATTTTGCAGGGACTGGCTNTTTGTGGAACTGACTTTACATTTTGTTGACAACAGAAATGACTTCCTAGTCTTCGAGACAATTAAACCAAATCCTGTAACAATGTCATAAGGAATGTAGAAGAGGCCAATGCTGCTCTGACCTCCAACAGTGATTTTGCAGGGACTGGCTTCCTACAAGCTTCTAGAAAGAGAATGTTCTTTTTTGCTCAAAGGTGCATTGAAGGTTTTGATACCTGGATCAGTCTGAATATACCCACTGGGACACTTAGCTCTCAGCTGTCAGTACTCAAGTTGCTATTTCTAGGTATGCTTGTTCATTTTCAACAAATGCCTCTGCCAGAAAATAATATTAACCTTCTTTAAAGTATTTATGCTGAAGTTGTCATCTTACAGATTTAACCATATTGATCTAGAAAAAAGAAGAACTTAACTTTCACCTTAAAGTGTTCTGGCACCAACAATGACATTTGAAGCCAAAGATGCAGGAAAAATTCCATTCTCCTGATAAATGGATTAGAAAAAAGCTGATCTTTGTACTATTACTCTGTGTTAAATGTGTAGGGAAAACAAGACAGATGGAAAATAAGAGGCTTGAACTTACAGAGAGGGTTGAGCAGCTACTGAAGGTGGTGATTATTCCCTATTACTATTCAAGATGACGGGATTTAAGAGAAGTTCTGTGAATGATTTTCTCTTGTCAGGGTTCTTGGTTGAAAGTATTGTATTTCTAAATGTTACTGGCAATCCAACTCGAGATAATGCAATTATTTTTTTTTCTTATTACATTTGTTCCAAGGAAGTCTGTACTGATCTCAGTTATTATGAATTCCACAAACTGTGCAAGTCTGTGTCTGGGGAGGTAAACTCAGAATGAACTCCTAACCCCAGAACTGCATTACAAAAACTGAATCTTCTAGGGTTTTTTGTCTTTGCTTTCAAATTTTGTTTCACAATAAAAACTTAAAAGTATAAACAGTAAGCAATGGCAAATTGTATCCACTTGCATGCATAATCTTGAATACCCATGCAAAGAAATATTTGGCTTTTGCTTTATCATATCTATTAGGATCTTGCTGAATGCCCGCATAATCAGTTAAGAACTTTTCAAACCTTCTGGTTGAATTGTGCCTTAATATTTAATAATGAGACCAAAACAAGAAAAGTTATGTCACTATCATCAACAGTCTCACTGATGATTGATTTGCAGATGCTTTATTTATCTCACCAACACAGGCAATCCCCATATACCTTTCTAATTTCCCCATTCTTTGCCACTATGGCGGGTCAACTTTTAAAGTTCTGCAATAGCAGTCTGGGTGGATGAGAAAGAACTTAATGAAAAATTATAATCTAATTTCTTGCAAAAGTGTAAAGGAGGTGCCTATGCTGTAACATTTGTACTACCCATTTTTTTATTTAACTAACAATATGTTTAATTTATAAATTTAAAGAATTAGAAAATTAGTATCACTAGTGCTAGCAGTGTTTTCAGTTTCAGTTTAGGTTACTTGCTCCTGCATGTTGCTCTAGGAAAACTAAACAAGAACAGCTAATTTGGACTTTTTTGCCATAGAGTATTCAGGGCACCATCACCAGGGCAATGGAGGACCTTGGTGTTGTGTTGAAGAAATAGGACATTTCTTTTGAGATCTGAATCTACTTGAAAGTTGGAAGAAAAAGCAACCCTGTGATAAAATCTCGTTCATATCCATTTCCCATCTCATGACATGTTAATTAGTTTTTGCTATCTCAGAACAATATTAGCAGGTATAACTAAACCTTCTTTTTGTGTGTGTGTCTGAGCATAATATTTGGTAGACATAATGCCAGCACCTTTTCCTATCACTGTTAAGGTCACTCTGGATAGTTGCACAACCATCTGACATATAGAATCATAGGATCATAGAATAGTTAGGGTTGGAAAGGACCTTAAGATCATCTGGTTCCAACCCCCCTGCCATAAGCAAGGACACCCCACACTAAACCATGTCACCCAAGGCTTCATCCAACCTGGCCTTAAACACTGCCAAGGATGAAGCACTCACAACCTCCCTGCCCAACCCATTCCAGCATCTCACCACCCTAACAGGAAAAAATTTCTTCCTTAGATCAAATCTAAACCTCACCTGTCTAAATTTGAACCCGTTACCCCTTGTCCTGTCATTATAGTCCCTAAGGAAACGTCCCTCCCCAGCATCCCTAGAGGCCCCTTTCAGATACTGGAAGGCTGCTATGAGGTCACCATGCAGCCTTCTCTTCCCCAGGCTAGACAGTCCAAACTTTCTCAGCCTGTCTTCATATGGGAGATGCTCCAGTCCCCCTATCATCTTCGTGGCCCTCCTCTGCACTTGTTTCAACACTTCCATGTCCTTTTTATGTTGAGAACACCAAAACTGTACACAATACTCTAAATGAGGTCTCACAAGAGCACAGTAGAGGGGCAAGATCACCTCCTTTTGATGCAGCCCAGGATACGGTTGGCTTTCTGGGCTGCAAGCGTACACTGTCGGCTCATGTTTGTTATCTCATCGACCACCACCCCCAAGTCCTTCTCAGCAGGGCTGTTCTGAATCTTCTTTGCCCAACCTGTGGCAAAACCCACCAAATTAGTCAGGCAGGATTTCCCCCTAGTGAAGCCATGCTTGCTGTCACCAAGCACCTTGTTGTTTTTCATGTACCCTAGCATGCCTTCCAGGAGAATCTGCTCCAAGATTTTTCCAGGCACAGAGGTGAGATTGTCTGGTCTGTAATTCCCTGGGTCATCCATTTCCCCCTTCTTGAAAATGGAGTTATATTTCCCTTTTTCCAGTCCTTGGGAACTTCACCTGACTGCCATGATTTTTCAAATATGATGGCCCAGGGCTTAGCAACTTCACTAACCAGCTCCTTCAGGACCCACGGATGGATTTCATCAGGTCCCATGGACTTCTTCAGGTTCTTAAGATGGTCTCTATCCTGGGTTTGGCAGTAGCAGTCAATTTTTCTCCTTCTTAGTGTCTGATGCAGTTTTTATGTTTTGACTTTCAGCCTGGGAAAAGGGTGATATCAGCAATGTTTTTAGTTGTCACTAAATAGTATTTATTCTGACCAAGGACTTTCTGAGTCTCATGCTCTACCAGGGAGGAGGGGAGGCTGGGGGAAGCAGTTACAGGACACCTGACCCAAACTAACCAAAGAGGTATTCCATACCACAGCACGTCATGGCTGGGGAGGTAATGGAGAGCTACCTGGAAGGGCACACAATTCCTGGTCGGGCTTGTTTTCAGCAGGTGGTATCATACTCTCTTCTCTTGTTATTTTCTTATCATTATTATTATTGGTGGTAGCAGCAGTGATTTGTGTTATACCTTAG
>NDXB01000351.1:0-76597 GCA_002631895.1 Agapornis roseicollis
CTGAGGGACACCACTCGTCACTGGCCTCCAGCCGGACACTGAGCCATTGGCCACAACTCTTTGCGTGCGGCATCCAGCCAGTTCTTTATCCACCGAGTGCCCCACCTGTCAAATTGATGTCTCTCCAATTTAGAGACAAGGATGTCGTGTGGGACAGTGTCAAACNGGCATCCAGCCAGTTCTTTATCCACCGAGTGCCCCACCTGTCAAATTGATGTCTCTCCAATTTAGAGACAAGGATGTCGTGTGGGACAGTGTCAAACACTTTACATAAGTCCAGGTAGACAACATCAACTGCTATGCCCAAAGATCTGAATTGTCCATTTCCATAGTTCTCTTATTTTTAAAGACACATTGGCATTTTTAGTTCCCAGCCCTTACAGTTCACGGGCAACTCGTAAGTATGGAGAGTACTTTCCACACTGCTGTTGTTGAATCCTTATGCAAGATCAGTGGTTTCACAGCCAACCCACTGGTTCTGTGTAAGTTCCCAGCTGCTGGTGAGTCAGTCTCTGCGGTGGTGGATGTTCCCTCAGTGGCAGGAAGGTTTCCTGGTTCCCACTTCTAGTCTGGCTGCAGCTTTTAGGTGGGAGTGATGGACTCAAGCTGATTTTTCCTTCACCTTTACTGCTGAGAAAGGTTAGCAGTAACAGAAATGGTGCCTCCTCACAAGGAAAGAAGTTATATTTTGTTTTGTGTACTTCTCTCCAAACAGTGATTCCCTGGATTGGAGGGGTACAGAGCCCCTTCTAGCGGCACTGGTTTCAGTACCTCAGCTGTGCCTGGTCCTGATTGGATTTTAGTTATTTCTGAACCTGTAAAATATATCCAGCCACATCTTTTATTTCCTGCTAATAAAATGTGTATTTCACAGGGACACAGTTTTCTTGTTTGTCGAGGTCTTTATTAAATATTCATGAAGGCTAAACAGTGGCTGCAGGACACAGGTACCTATCTGGCTGCAGCATCAATTCCTGGTGAACCAGTTTCTAGCACTATCTGGGCTACTGCAGCAGTCCCAAAACGCACTACATGGTGATGCGTTCTTGCTGTGAAAATTGAGCATTGCTTTGGTAGAATAGGAAGGTTTTCAGTACCTGATTCCCATAATCCCTGCAAATCTTTGGTCACTTCATACCTCTTTATAGAGTCAATTTCTTCAGCAGGAAGAGTCAAACCTATCTTTTCCGGAGCAGGCAACACCAGATTGCACTGGTGGGTGTTTGTGGTTCATAGAGCTGCCGTGCTGCAGCTTTAGTGGCAGTAAATGTGAGACTATTCCTTATCTCTTCTTTTGTCCTCCTGCTGGTATAAGCTGATGAATGATAGCAAGTTTCCCTGGAATTGTAAGGCTTTTAACAGTTCAGTATTTTGAGCAGCGTTTCATGTTTCATTAGAAGTACAAACCCACACAGCTTTCATTACTGCCGAGTAGCATAGCATACTCCAAATGCATATCGAGAATCAGTCACTTCTTTGGCCAGCTGACAAGCCTTTGTCGATTTAATTAATTCCACTGCTTGTGCACTCCATTTCAGCATGAGTGTGGAGTCGCCACTACTCCTTTCACTGTAGTTATTGAATAACCCATAACAATTGCTGTTCAGCTAATACAAAGACCCATCTATATATAGTTCCAGCTTGGGATCTAGAAATGGCACATCTGTTAAATCTCCTCAAGCCCTTTCAGCTTCACAGGTTACTACACAATCGTGATATGGAGTTCCTTGTCCTGGTAAAGGGAGTAGAATAACAAACAGGATCCAGTGTATTACATTGCCTAAGGGTGATGTTTGCCATCATTAGAAGAATCAGCTCATAGTGATGAGCTATGCTGTGGTGACATTCCCTGTATAAATTGTACCATCACAGGATGTCCAAGCACTTGGGTTTTTCACTCCTTTCAAGTAGGCAGATGCAGGAAACATGCCCCTGAGCTACCATACCTGGCTGACTTGAGTAAGTTGCAATTAGATGGTGCTGTTCCAACAACTCAAAGGCTTTGAGTTATCCCTGAGGATGGGGGAGAATGTTTGTCTGGATTTTAGCAAGGCTTTTGACACTGTTCCTCAGAGCATCCTGCGGCCATCCTTCGTGTCCAACTGTGACATGAGCAGATGGAGAACTGGCTGAACCTCTAAACCCCAACACCCTCAGTGCTTCTCGGGGGGAGCAGCAGCACCTTCTTGCCCGAGATTCCAGCACAGCAACCCCTCCAGGTCTGAACGCATCCCCGGTGCTGCACGGCTCACATGTGCAGCCAAACTGCCCGTGTGCCAGGCCGGCTGTGGCAGCATGCTCCAGGATTCCCTTCCAAGCAGACACGAATCCAAACTCCTGGTCTCAGCACGGCCAAGTTAATGACAGAGCAAGAAACGTGCTTGGTGGCACAGCATCTCTCCACCCCCAGAAGTCCTGACAGAACAGTTTACTAAGTACGTGTAGCAGTGCAGGCTGCGGACTGCTCCCTCACACCCTCTGAACAACATGAGGCTGGGCTGGGGCTCTGCTACCCACAAACTCCTGCTGCCACCACGAGGTCCCGTGTGCAACCGCGAGAAACGGAGCGTGACAAAGCCCCTGTGTCTCGGAGGCAGCGGAGCAACCCCTGGGTTCACCTCCAGGCTCCTTCCAGACAGGCACGGCTCCAGGACACGGGCACTGTCCCACAGACTGCCAGCCCCACTCCTCCCGTTCCCGCAGGCTCGCTGTGAGCTGCACGCAGCCGCTCTCCTGCGCCTCCACACCCCTCTGCAGACCCCCAGCCCTGGCCGGGAGCAGGACCTGTGCCGGCAGGGCACAGCCTCGTCCTCGGGGCAGAGGCGCACGGAGAAACGCCTCGGCTCTGCCGCCTCGCTGCTGCGAGCCCTCCCTGAGGGCCGGAGCGCTGGGGCTGCCGGCTGCGGCTCCGCGCCCTTCCCGAGGAGGAAGCGCAGCCACTCCTCCGCCCCGCCGCCGGGCGAAGCTCCACTGCAGAGCGCCCGGGCCCGAGCCCCGGCCGGCCCGGCGGAGGAAGCGGTGTTTCCGCGGTCCTTGCCTTCCGCTTCCGCCTGCCCTGCGCAGCCGCCGCCCGCGCCGCTGGGCCGGAGCGTTGGCCGGAGTCCCGCCGCGCTGCCATGGCGCCGAGGCGGCGCCGGGGCCTGGCTGCGGCGGGCTCCCTGCTGCCGCTGCTCTGCGCGCTGCTCCGCGCCGCCGCCGACACCAGCACCGGACGGGTAGGGCTGGGAGCGGGGCCGGGGCCCGGCGGGGGCTGAGAGAGAGGCGCTGCGCGGCTCGGTGGGGCGGGATGCCGGTGGTGCCGCAGCTGGGACCGGGGTGGGTGGAAGGCGGGAGCCGCGCTGTGCACTGCGGTGGCCCGGGGCCGGGCTGCAGGGCTGGGCGGGCAGCGGCTCCCCGGGTCTCCGCGCCCCGCTCCAGACCGTTCGCCGCGCCTGGGCGCTGCTGCCCGCCGGAAGCCTTGGGGCATCTCGTGCGGGCCCTCCGGGGCGGCCGGGCTGGGTTGTGCGGCCGCAGGTGCCGGCAGCTCCTCTGGCTGCAGCTGGGCAGGATGGGGCGGGCAGGCGAAGGCGGCCGGGCCCCTCCGGGTGCTCTTGGGCATCAGCCTCCAGGGAAGGAGCTTCGTGGCAGTGCGGGCATCGCGGGGTCCTTTTCCCGTGCCCGCTACCGCGTCCGAGTCTGGCGGGGAGGAAAAGGGGATACGCGAGGGTAGCCCCGCGCAGAGCCGGTCTGGTTGGTTAACTTGGGTAGCGTTTTGGGTGGCGTGCTCTGCCCTTGCTGCTCAAGGACAGTGTATTTTGGTCAGACCAAAGGTCCGAGAGTTCCAGCATGCTCTTTGTAAGAGGCCAACGGGAGATGCCAGGGCAGTGATAGCACGGGTCCAGTCTCCAAGTGGTTTTGTAGCTTGGCTTCACCTGTGTTGAATACTCTGTGTGGCTATTTAGTTGGTAAACTTGAACATACACAGCCCAGATGCTGTCATACACCTTCGTTCTCTACCTTGGAAACAGGACATTTCTCTGTTCCCAATGGATTCTGTTACCTTCTTGTTGCCACAGTGAAATGGGGATTGCTCTCTCTCTTGTGCTCCTGACTTGAGCCACTTTTCCACTGCTATGTTAGGTTAAGAGAAGATGTCCCTTCTCTCTCCTTTGCTCCAAGCGTTCAGGCTGCCAATGTGATCCATCAGTGCTTGTGTGTTGGGGGCTGTGTCCTGTGGGTCAGATGGATTGGCCTCATGGTCCATCTCATAGTAATCCTCCTCTAAGAATTGACTTGGAGGGGTGGAGCATTGGCCAGAAGAAAGAAGCACAGCACTGGGGTGTATGTGAGAAAAGTTATGGTGAAAGGTTTGTGAAAGCAAGCCTTCATTCAGGTTTTATTACACTTCCACTGAAAGGTGATGTTCCTCTTTCTTGTAATATCAAAGTGAGAGGGGGGGAAAAATGCTAAATTCATATGTGTCTTTGAAAATGCCTTTTGACAAGTTTGATGTGGTTTTATCTAAGGCTGGGTTCTGGGGGGGGGAGGCAGGGAAAAGGGACAGAGCTCCTTGAGAAGAGTTGGCTGTTTTCCTGTTCTGACAGTTTGCTGGCTGTCTGCTGTTACAGGAGGAAAAGTCCATCCAAACAGAGTCCCTGCAAGCTTTCTGCGTGTGGGTTGTTTGTTTTGGGGTTGGTTTGTGGTGGTGGTGGTGTGTGGGGTTTTTATGTAAGTAATTCTCCTGTTCTCCATATGAGGGTAAAGCTGAAGCTGTGTTTGTGGGGATCGCCCAGGCCTGTTAAGCTGTTTGCTTGGAGCGATGGTCCAGAGGCAGCAGTAGGTGGTGGGCAGAGTGTTAGTGGGAGCATGCTGCAGTGGGAAGTGAGATGTCACCTTGGCATCTTGTGATGCAAGGTGACAGGGTGCATAAGAAGCCTTTGGAACAAGGACCAAGCATCTTGGGCATTTCTGTTGCCCCAAAGACCTAGGTCTGCCCCAGTTACTCAGGAGGGATGATGCCATTTTAACTGGCAGGTCTGCACTGTCTGCCAGGACAGCTGATGTTAAGCTGGGTCTTCAGCCCTTTCTGGGGATCAAATGATGTTACCAAACCTAGCCATAAAAAAAGAGAGGGAGTTGATTTTTTTTTGGGCTAGTTCATCACATTTTCATTTGAGGAGATGTTCTGATCTGTTAAGTTGAAAACTTTCCGTGGCATCTTACCATCTGTTTCTTTCTTTTTCAGGGCTGGTTAAAAACTTACGGCTACTTACTTCCATCTGACAGCCAAATGTCAGCCTTGCAGTCGGGCAAAGCTGTGCAGTCTGCAGTTGCCACTATGCAACAGTTTTATGGGATCCCAGTAACAGGAGTTTTGGACCAGACAACTATTGAGTAAGATTAACGTAGGATAATTTTGTCTTTCCTTTTCTTAACACATTGTTGTATTCCCTGGGTAATTATTCCAGCTGTGAGAAGTACTTGAAAGAGATAGATTTGACTGTCTCAGCAAGAGAAATGTGGATTGTGCAAAGGTGTCCCTAATGAAAACACCTCTCCTCTTTGCCAACACTACTGTTTGGGAGCGTGAGGGGAAGTTCTTGTTAAATGTTGTTCTTTTGTACATAGATGCCCATTGCTGACTCTTAGGCAAAGCATGAATCCTGTGAGCTTCTGAAAGCAAAGAACACCAAGGGTTTAATTAATTTTCATCTCTGTCCAGATTAAGTGCAAATCTGGCTCCAGAAATGGCTTTTAATTTATTTCTTGAATAACTGGAGTTGTGGATCTCCATAGATGCTGTTTGTGGCAGTCTGTAGTCTGAGCTGTAGTGAGTTGTTGTAGTCTGATGACGATAGTCAAGACTATGTAGCTGTGGATGGTTGCCATTTATTGGACTTCAGATGTTCTCTACTGTATGTTGACCATGTATATTGTTTGTGAGCAATGATTTGATAGCACAGAAGCATTGGTCTAAATCACCAAGGCTGGAGGGACTTTGTTCTTTGAAGGCAGTTGCCTTTAGTCTGCTCTTTGATGTATAATTGTGAAGTGTGGTGTGCATGTGGTGTTCTGGCATGGAGCAGTGTTTGTTGCTGCTACTGCACTGGCTGCTTGCCATCTGATTGCCTGGGTGTTCTCTACTGGTTGAATATGTTGGCTGTTGGTCTGGACTAGGGGAGCATCTGTTGACTAAAGGAGGATGCAGGTATGGTCTTACTAAAGCTTTCTGGGGGAAAGAAGCATCTCATAGTGAGCAAAAGAAACAATGTACAAATAATAGCGCATGCTTAGCCCTGCCTGAGAGTTTTTCTTTTGCCGTTTTCTTACTGCATTAGCAGACCCTTTCAGAGTGTGCTCTCCCTACTCCTTCATCTCTCCCATTGTGGCACTCTGATGGCAAAAGGGACATAGTAACAAAAAAGGAGGGGGCACAAAGTAACCAAATAGTGTGAAGAACAGCGGAGTTTGATTTTTATGGCTTTCTGACTACAAGAGGGAGAAACAGGATAAATGAGGGAATTAGGCAGAAAAGGATCATCCTGGACTGGGAGTGCCTCTCCAGTGAATGTAATGTTCCCACTTTAGATCACAAGAAAAGCTCCTTTTTCTCCCTTGAGGGATAGAGAAAATCCTGTTGTTTTGCTGTTCAAATGAGTTGAAAATGAGATGCGTTTTAAAGGTGGGAATTTTCCATCTGATATCTCTGCCATCAGTAACACGCTTTGTAAGTGAATGCTGGAGCAGAGCCAGAAAGCAAGGCTGTGTATCTGCAGTTAGCGTGTAGAAGCTAGCAGTCAGGATGCTTGTGAGTTGGAAGGGGATGGGGGGAAGAAGGGGCTATGATATTGGGGTGCTAGTTTGGAAAGTTAGGGAGCTGCTTCTGCTGCCCTGTGAGTGACAGGGGAAGGAAGCAAACTGCTTTAGGAAGTGAAAGTATTTTTCTGGAGGAAAGGAAGGTGTTGCCCGTGTTTCAGTGAATTTGTGTGTGGGCAGGGGTTGTTTGGTGTGTGAACACCCGAAGGCTGATTGGGGAAGATGGTTCCCATGTTCTGAAACTCAATTCTCCAAAGGCTTGAAACCTCAGGTGCAGCCAGATGCGAGTGTGCTTTGCAGGTGTGAGGTTGTTCTGCCTCCATCTGTCCTGAATCAGTAGGTCCCTGTTTTACTTGGCAGGGTGGAGCAGGAGCACTTACCTGGAAATTCCATGAAAGGAAAGAAAGGTCCTAATTGCTCTTAGCAGTGAGCCTCTAGTTTGAGTTGGAGGGGCATTGCTGGCTGAGCCTTGTTGGGCTGTCACTTCCTCAGACCTTGTTAGGGAAGCTGAGCAAAAGGAGAAGAGCTGACAAGGCAGGCTGGCTCTGAGAGCTCTGAATTACTCAGACATTTGCTAAACTCTTATTTCAGTTTTGGTAATTGCAATTTTTGTCACTTCTGTCAGTGCCATAAGTGCTACCCCTTGAAAGTCACTTTAGAGTCAGAGTGTGAAGTTATTATTTTCTGTGGTTTATTTGTTAGGGAATGGGCTCTGCATGTTCTGTTTACTAAATTGAAGTTCTTCATCTCTTCCCCACGTGCCTCCAAACCCCAAGCTTGCTCTTTCCTCCAAGATGGGCAACCAAGTGTATGAAAGTTACCATGCAGGTGCTGCCAGTGGGACTAAGAAATGGGAAGGAACATCACCATTGGTATTCTTTACTGGTACCCAAAAGGAAGGTTGGGTTGAGGTCCATTTGGCAGCGAGGCTGCCTTGAGGTAGGAGGTTGGGTTATATAGTTTTCTGTAAGGAGAGTGGATGCCAGTGTGTAACACGGCCTCCTGATACCCTGCAACTGACAGTGCCTCAAGAAACTTTGTGTCTGCCTGCAGCTAGTAGGTTGAGTTGTAATTTTGTTCAGCAGCTAGGCAAGGATACAGTGCTGGGAGTGTGCTGGGAAAGAAGGACATTGGCACCTAACAGAAGTGGTTACTGTTGTGTTCACTGTAATCAATCTCATGGCCTTTTAGGGAATCAAGAAATAGTCTTGTGTTGGAAAGTGTAATGTGCTTTGTCTTGAGCCTGTTGTGTGGGTCCCTCACCTCAAAATGCAGGACCGAGAGTAACCACAAGTTTAAGTCTGAATCCTGCTTCAAGTAATTGTGTTGTTGTTTCTGATGTGATGCATTTTGATAAACGCCCTGAAATACAGAAACTGCTCCACAGAGAATGGCTCTCAAAACCCTCGGCTAAAGGAGATCAGTGGCAGCAAGCTACAGCTTTGTGATTATTTTGCCATAGATCTGCCCTGCTGAGAAGAGATGGCTGGACTTGTACCCTGGCCCATGATTAGACATGGGCCCATGTGTCTAGGAGGTGAGTTGAATCAGGGAACTGATCCAGAGAAACATTCTCAGCTTGACAGGAAATACCTAGGAAGATACAAGCTACAGTAAGCCTGACATCTGTCTCTCTAGCAAAGTGGTAGAAGCAATGCAGAAGAACACAAATAAAGGACACTTGGAAAAACACAGTGTATTGAAGTTGAATTAATATGGCTTTTCTAAAAGCAAACCTTAGATGTACCACTTTTCTTTGAAGGTGGCAGCAGTTGTGTGGGCAAGACAGATCAGATTTGTGCAGGTTGCTTAGATTTCTGAAAGACATACTGTACTGATAAATGTAAGCTCCTGTAAGTGGGGAAGATCCATGCCAGCTTCACATACATAGCTTGGGCTCTTGTCAGGTACAGTACAGTATGTGTAATAGCTCTCGTTTGCTCTGTTCTTGGTGGGGAGAAGATGACAGATGACTGCACTGAGATTTGTAAGCACCTGTAGCTTTTACATATAGGAAGTGGACCAAGGAAAGGTCAACTGAACTGGGAGTGGGTACATGTGCTGTGCAAGAATGTTCTTGTGAGGCTGTACGAAGCAGAATGTCTCTTTGGTTTTCATTTAAAAGGTGTCCCAGAACGAAGTCTTGTAAAGCCTTTACTGGTGAAAGGGAGACATCCCCATCCTGAAGGTGTGAGGCTAATAACTTTGATAGAGATGTACATTGTTTAGGCTCAGTCATGTGGGCACACATGGACTGCTTGCTGTTGGAGTGCTGCAGTTGATGGAGGAATGTCTGCATTTGAGGGACAAAAGTTGTTCCCCGAGTGGCCAGGGGTGTGGGGAAGGTCCTGCTGAGGAGAGGGGTGAGAATTTGGTGTCCTGGGTGAGAAATCTGCTAGGATGGGCTACGATGCTCTTCTTGTGTGACCAGGCAGCAGCACATTTCTGCATCCCATGTCTGCAGTGTGTTCTTAAGGTGTTGTGTCACAGTGGACACTTGTCTTTGCCATCCGAGTGAGTGGATCAAATGCATAAAATGCCTGAGGAATGGCAGTGGCCACACAGGAGACTAAGGGCAGTGCCAGAGAGCTGCGATCAGAGACTGCTCGTGTTATTCCTGGGCTCTGGTCTCCTGTCGTGGGTTGCATTGCAGAATCTTTAAGAATGTGGCTGGGACAGAAGGTTGCTGTGCTGGAACCTTGGAGATATGTAGTTCCTCTGTTCCTGTCTCTCTCTCCTTTTTCCCCTGCTGCCACATGCAGTGATGGGCAGATTGGTTCCTCTGTCAGCCGCTTCTGCTTTCTCTGGAGTGTGCCCACACCAGCAAGTGGGATAGTGTTCTAAGGTACAGCCTGTTTCTCCTTGTCAAAAAACCATTCAGGTCGGAAGGGACCTCCTGAGACCATCTGCTCCAAACAGAGACAGCCAGAGCAAGTTGCCCAGCACCATGTCCAGTAGGGTTTGGAATACCTCCAAGGTTGCAGGTTCTTCCAGTTCTCTGGACAACCTGTGCCAGTGTTTGACTCCATCCAGCTGGTGCAAGAAATAAGCAAAAGGTCTGTTAAGGCTGGAGGTAAAGGAGGTAGGAGAGAAGACCTGACATGTCTGATACTAGTGTATGGATCCCTGTGCAAGGAACAGCATTCTTTGCTCTTCCAGTCTACCTGGCCATAGAGGCAAGAGTTTCCTACATCATAAGCGACATCAGAAGAGTTAAGGATTGTGTGGAAAGACCTAACAGAATGTGTGCTGTGTTCAATCTGTTCTGGTTGTTATAGGTGAAAGCCTTAGTCTTGCCTGGGAGGGTTGTGTTATTGCTTGTTCAGTCCTATTTAGTAAGTTACGAATTGAAGGGTTTCTTACTGGGGCAGGAGCACTTTAACAAATAGAGGATAGAGGAGGTGATAGGTGAGTTTGATCCCAGTGCACAAACACATGCAGTTTTAATCTGCATCTCTTTTGTGGCATTATCATAATTAAGCTCTTGTTAAGCATAAAAGCTATCTGATCTGCTATGTGGTTTCCTGATCTGGTTTCCAAAAGGAAAAATTAATTCCTTTGGTATGCTGAGGTATGTGGATTGCCAGCAGAGGTGGGGTGTACAGCTCTGTGCAGGGTGAACCTGAGAGGGAAGACTGGGCCCTTCTGGTGTCTGCATTGGCCAACCCTCAGAGGTCTTCCAGTCACCCCTGAATTCTTTTGAGTGTCTCTTCCAGACTCCTTGTTAACTTGCTTTTTCTTTCCTTCTTTTCCCTTGCAGGTGGATGAAGAAGCCTCGATGTGGAGTTCCAGATCATCCCCACCTCCGCCGCAGCCGGAGGAAAAAGCGGTATGCGCTAACTGGACAAAAGTGGAGGCAGAAGCATATAACCTACAGGTATAGTCTGCTCCCTCACTCTTTTTGTTTGGGGGAAAAAATGTTCTGTACTACTTTGCTACACAAATTTTGTGCCTACTTTTAAATCCTGGAGTTTCCCTGTAACACCTCGTTGAGGCTTTCATCCTGACAGCGTGGTGGAGGGGAACACTTTCGCAGCACTGGCGTAACTGCGGAGTCTGTTCCCAATTAGAAAATAACTGGTCAGTAAAGATGCCTGTATCCCAGTCACCCACTTTGTAATTTTGGCAGGAAAATCCTAGTAAGCACCATTCTGTTCCCTTAGCAATCAAAGGATCTAGCTCATAGGTTATGAGTCTTCTTCAACAGCCCATTAAAGCAAAAGGAACATTGTTGTCTAAAGGTGCGATACTTTCTCCCTCTAACAATTTGCAACTTATTCCTGAATATTTATTTTTGCAGAGGTTTTACTTTTGCTCCTGTGGTACAGCTCTTGCTTTTGTCGAGACTTAGGTCTGCTGAGGCAGTATGCAGAAGTGGGCTGCAGGTATCAAGTGAGTGTTACGTAGTGAGGGTTGTTTCCCAGAGATGTGTTTTGTTTGTCATTTAGACCTTTAGCATTTGAAAGGCAATTGCTGAGTGATACCAATGGAAGTTTCTAACAATAAGAATATAACTTAAATAAAATTACCCTCCCCCTGTTGAAAGTGTAGCCTTTTATTTTGGTTTTGGAGGAGGGAAAGGAGTTTGCAGAAGAGTAAAAATAAGGAGCGTAGACACTAAGGAGAAGATACGGGTGAGCAAGGCTAAGACAGAAAGGAAGAATGTGGTGAAGAGGGAGAAATATGAGTGACCAGCATGGGAAAGGTGCCAGAATGTGTAGGAAGAGATACAGTGGTGTGAAGGGAAAGAGAATCAGGGCCCAGCGCACTCTATTGCTTCTGCCGAGAGCTATGAGCACGGAGGAAGAGAATTCTTCAAGTAACAGTTGGGGACTGCAGAGACTGGGAGGAGGGACTTGTTCAAAGCTTCCTCCAATAATCATCCCCTTAAATTGTAAGGGTGCTCCTTGTGTATGTGGAGGTCTGAGAGTTAGATCCTGCTTCTAACCTATTCTGGGCCTTAGGGAAAACTGGTGTGTAATCATATAAATAAAGCATATCTTCAGCATATGCATTACCTCAGGAAGCAGGTTGGCAGATGGCTTCACTTCTGCCATTGTCAAACTGCTAGTTGTTTAACTTCCCACTCTCAGTATTTGTAGTGTGCCAGTCAAGTGATAGATGTTCTGTTTCACCACTGAATGTATTACACTGTCTTCATCTGTCAGTCATTATAGTAAGTTGAGACAGTTGCATTAAAGACTGAAAGTTGTTTCCAGATATTTCATATTCATAGAATCACAGAATGGTTTGGGTTGGAAGGGACCTTAAAGCTCATTCATACACCGGGTTCCATTTTAGCATGATAATTTCAGACAAATTTGAAGTAATCTACATTTTTAAACTAGGTTACTTGGCTGGCTGCACCAGGATTTGAAAGATTGTCAGGTTTTTAGGAGGCAATGCAAGATCAACCCCAGTATTGGGAAGATTCTTATTAATAAATGTAGACTTCAGATCAGGATTGTTGTTCTGTTGATAGCAAAACTTAGTTGTAACAGCAAAACTTTTTGTGCACAAAGCAGTGTCTGTAAAAATAAAGACCCTTTGGAAATGTGTAGATGTGGCTATTTATTGGAATTATATTAAGTCTGTAATGTATTCTGCAAATTTAAACAGCCCTTCTTTCTCATTCACACAGCGTACACAACTATACCCCCAAAGTTGGAGAGATCGATACAAGGAGAGCCATTCGTCAAGCATTTGATGTGTGGCAGAGAGTGACGCCACTTACCTTTGAAGAGGTCCCTTACCATGAAATTAAAAATGACAGGAAGGAGGCAGATATTATGATATTTTTTGCTTCTGGTTTCCATGGAGACAGTTCTCCATTTGATGGAGAAGGTGGATTCCTAGCTCATGCTTACTTTCCTGGACCCGGAATAGGAGGAGATACTCACTTCGATTCAGATGAGCCGTGGACCCTGGGGAATTCTAATCATGATGGTAAGAGTACAGGTAGTTTTTCAAAACAAGGATAAGTTGAATGTAGACACACTGACAGGCATTCAACTAGAAAATACTTGGGTAGTGGAGCTTTCACCTCCTGTACAATGGTTCAGATGTTTTCTAAAACATGTATTTTAAATGGGTCAAGAACTTTATTAGTAAGTTTGTGACTCTGCATGCCTCTCTGCACATGGGTGATGTTGAGGAGTGAACAGGAGTGTGTCTCTGCTGGCTTTTTACATCTCTCAAGATTTGGACCATAGTTGCTACAGAAACCATGGCTCTGGGAGACAAAAGGTGAACAAGAGAGTGTAAATGCTGTAGCTCATGAAATAATTAACAAGAGCAATTGGAGTTGGTTGTAATGGTGAATAGAAGGTTAAAAGAGTGAAGACATTTGAATGTCAAGTCCTTTTGATCCATGTTTGTTTCCTTACTGTCTGAGTATGGTCGTAAGTTGTCCACCGGAGGTTTGGGCTGGCTGGTTTGTTAAACAAGACTGTTATTCCTTAAGGACAACTGTTCTTACCATATTAAGCAATGAAGAGTTTCTGCATCTTCCTAGCTTTATCTTTCTCTCTAATGGCAATGAGCACTTTCTAATCTCTTTTCAAACCTTTGGTTGAGGATAGCGATGACTTGTAAAATTTAAGTTGGAAAAACAGAGTTTTGCAGTAGCCTCATAAACTGTCACTCCAGTTTCTACAGTCTTAATGATCTGGGAAGGATAATGTGGCTTTAAACCTTTAGGAACTCAAAATCACAATTTGAAACATTTTATAAGGGTTAGAAGTGCACTTGGAATGTAAATCTGGCTTGATTTTTAAACTGTGTAAAAACACACTGTTATTGTGGCCATGACATCCAAGGACATATGCAGAAGTAATTAGGCCAGCTGTGTAGATTGAGGAGAAAAGCTTTCAAGCATGCAAGCCACCTTCAGGCCTGACCTGAAAGTGACAGCTTGCTTTCAGAATGCAAGGTACATTGAGAATATCCCTCAGTATCTATCAGAGCATCTTTGAAAGGAAACGGAGCTGTCAAGTTCAACGTGGGAATGCTAATTTGTAGGAAAGCATGAATGTTATATTTGTCTTCTCAGGTTAAGAGAAGTAATGTTTCCTGTCATGTTTAAACATAGGCAAAGAAAGAGAAAGGTTACAGCCTATGGGATGTGAAGGGGGGGGAAAGTGTGGAGAGTGTGGGAGGTTATGGTGTGGCAGAGAAGCAATGTCTTGCTATCTTGAATGTTAACTAATTTGTATTCCTAGGTTTGTGGCTGGAGGGCAGTTTGTGGGTTTCTCTTGAGGCTCAGAATTGGCAATCAGAGACCAAGTGATTACCTTGTGAGAGCTGCTTTTGCAGCAGTGGGGTGTGTTTGTGCTGTATCAGTGGTCTGTTGAGCTCAGTCTGGTCTCAGTAGTTACTTGATCTCAACTATGGGATGTGAGGGTGGCTTATGTGCTGGATATGACTTTCCCAGGTAAGCTCATGTATGAGACCTGGGAGTGCTGGTGTCTGGGATAGAAGCAAGGTCGTTACAGGAAGGTTTTGATGAATTGTAGCAAGGTTGGGAGGCAGCTTATAGAATGGTAGTGATGGCTCTGGGGAAGACTTTCTATTGGGTAGAATGTTCTAACATAGCTTATTCTACAATTCTAGGCTTATCACTTTTTTGAGTTATTTTTAATAGTTTTTAGGATGTTGTTTGAGAGCAGATCAGTCTGGTTTTATAAGAGCTACTTCTTATGCAGTATCCATGGGACTCTTTCAAAAACATGATGTACTTCTCTGGTGTGCTGACTGACTGTCATGAGTAGTGTCCTCAAAATGCATGTAATTGGTATTTGCAGGGTTGGTGGGCACTCTGGGTGTGAAAATCGGTAGAAGAGTTGAAATTGCCATTTGGGAAGATAAATGTCATTTGTGTATTTTCAAATAACTGAGCTACATAAACTGGGCATCAGAGTTACTGGAAACCTCTTTTAAAAGTCGCCAGTGAGGATGTTGAGAATGGTGGGATCATATTTGTTCTGTTCACCTGGAAGAGAGCTGGTGATAGGGCATGTCCTGTGTTGAAGATGACAGGATAAGCCTGTAGTCAGAGCATTATAGATGTGCATGTTAAATGCAAGGAATTTGGTTTTTCCTGTGTTCTTAGCCTTGGTATGCAAATATGAAAATGTCCTGTCTCCTCATTGGATGATCCAAGCCCTTTTAGGAGAGCTTTTCCTTCTGTTTCACTATTCTTTGTCATTGGAGCTCCTACGAGCTCAAGGTTCTCACCTCCGATGTGTTTTACTTGAAATGCTGTTAGCAGGTCTTGCAGAGTTTCTTCTTGGTCAGAGGTTTCCTGCACTGTGGTCTGTTCACTGCCTTTTTTCATCGCAGTAAGGTATTAGTGAGGACAGTGTTGCCTTTTTAACAGGAAGTAGCTCTTCAAATCAAGGTTTTGCTTGTCCTTATGATAGATATTTTGGGGCTATGGAGATGTTCAGTCTGGAACTGAAGAAATCGCTGAATGAAAGAATAAAAATATCCTACCAGTAGATCAGTAGCAAAACTCTCATTTGTTCACGTGCAGAAAAGGAACTGTTTTGGCCTTTCAGCATCCATTCAATGATTATAGAAACCTTAAAATAGCCATGAAGTAACACTAGTATCTTTACATCAACCATAAAATATAACCATGTGAAACATTCCATTCCTGACAAGAATGTGTATCAGTTGAAGGGGAAACATGAATAGTCTGCCTCAAAGCTTTCTGCCTTGCAACCATTGTAAATGTAAATCTCTGGTCAGCAGAGCAGGATGCTGAAACTGGCACCATAGGTCCTCAATATTTTGATCTGTTTAGTCCATAGACTTTCATTACAAGCCAGTAAGATCTAAAGCTTTGCTTTTGTAGGTCTGCATTTGTCCTACTGTGTTACTGTAGAATTTCAGTAGGTCCACGTTTGGGTGCAGCTCTCGCCCCACAGAAGATCTGTTCTGGAGTCTTCACCAGCAGTGGAGTTTATTACATGGCTAAAAGTGAAAGATATCACATGAAGCCTCCTCCTGTCAGAAAAAAGGAAGAATGATTTGAACAGATCTTTCTATGAAAACTGATTTGTACATGGGGAATGGGATATATCTTGTTGATGAAAGCTTCTGCCTTGTAAAGATACCTTTTGGTAACCCACTAGGGTCCATTAGCAATTTTATCACACCAGCTACTGGGTATTTGGGATTTATATGTTCATCATTCTGCATGATCATTATTATTACACTGATTTTGCCTCTTGTGGACATCATGACCGTTACCATGTCCCTTAAAATTATTAGTATAGTTATGATAGCTATGATCCTGTTGGTTGTTTCTCTGAGACTGTAGTAGTAGGGGCACTTGGCACCAACATTTCTGTTATCTTCTGCTGTGAAGAATGAACCTGTGTAGGCTTTCAAAGTGAATGCAGAGTTTCCTTCCCCTTAGTTATTAGTTACAGTTCTACTCATGGATTCAGTTCCTTTAGCCAAGTAATGCTGTGCCTTCAATTCATAATCATTGATTTATGATCTTTGTACTGCTTTGTCTGACATTTCCATAAGCAAGCTGTAGAAGGTTAATTTAGATAATATTTTAATGAGGATGTGCAAAACCAGGTAGGAAGTTTTGCTCCTGGAGCAGTCTGTATTAACTGGGATCATGGGATATGGAATTCATTTGTTGAGTTTTCAAATGAGAATGTCAGAGCAGCTGGAAGCGTGAAGCAGAATACTGGAATTTGGAAGGTGATCTGGCAAACAGGATGCTGCTAAAAAGGGAGTGTGGTTTTACAGGTAGAGGTAAATCATCTCTGCAACTGCACACTAAGGAGCTACTGGCATGGTCACAGCTGCAGGGACTTACCTCATGTTTGTCCTGGAAGAAGCTCCTCAATAGAAATAAAAGCAGCTCTCCACCTTTAGGTTATCCAAGACTTGTAGCAGCAGTGGCTCTGGCTGATTAGGCTTCAATGTATGGGCACTTGTAGACAATTGAAGCCATTCTTGGAGTCCCTGTCTTTCAGTGGTACATTGTGTTTACCTGTTTGTGTGTAGCTGCTTGCAGGCCAAGTGGCACAGTGTTTGATCATGGAGTTCCATATCAACGCAGGTAGTCTCAGTATCCAAATTGCTTGTATTACCAGAAGGGACACCAGAAGTTTTTGCTCTACATTCTCCAAGTCTTGGGCTTTTTTTTACTTGAAATGTGCCATAGAAACAGCCAAGCAAACTTTAATCTGCCCATCTCAAGACTCGCCGCTGCTGGTAGACGTTGCTTGCTGTAGGCAACAAAGCCTGTGCCTGTGTGATTACAGTTGTGATGTTTTAGGTGGAGGGAGGGGACTAAGGAATGAAGAGTATCCAGCTGTCCCTTTTTTTTTCTTTGAGATATGTATTGGTATCCACTTTTCTAGGTTGAGTCTCTGCTATCTGCTTGCAATGCACTTACCTGCTTTGTCAGGTACAGTGAATGTTTCATGAAGGTACAGCTTCCCTCAACCCTTATACCATAGCTTATTGCCAGAACTTGGCAGTCTTTCCTCTTGGATTAATTCCTGTTTCCTCTGAATTTTGCCTTGCTTTCTGTCTCATTTCTTGCTTATTTTACCACTTTTTTTCATGTTTATTTTCTATGGAAATGCTGGGGGCAGCAAAGGCAATCTGTAAGTAACACTATAAAGAGTAATTTGACAGGGTGTGTGTACTCTCAGTGTAGTGCACATATACTATTTGTGCTATTTGGCTGTTAAAGACATTTTTAATTTTCTTTCTCTGATTTCTCAGGTACAGAACATCTCCACAACTAAAAAGTTTTGCTCTAACAAATGGCATTTTGAATCCAGCATTGTTTTTCAGGCTACCAACACTCTTGTTGATAATGAGCATCAGTAGTTTTCAGAGCACAAGTCAGAGCTGCTTTGAAGTTACTCACGTGTCCTTTAATGCAGAAGACCTGTTGTCTGAAAGACTTCTGTAGAGATATTGGAAGTCAAGTGGGGCATAAATTGTATTAAAATTTCAGTTTATTTTATCTGGCCTTTTTATGGCACTTCAACAGAACATGCTGTTGGTCATTACTTTTGTTCATTGAAGATCAGTTTGGTAGTCTCCAGCACATATCTACTTAACATTGTATGTTACAGGAATCATACATGAAACACTGGTTTCTTCCTGTAACTGCTCAGAGAGACTTGTTCCCATAAGCCAGAGTTCTCTAAACTCCATGTGCTAATGTTGAACCGAATTTGAGCAAGCAAATAGATACAGGACCATGTTTGGTTTCAGTCACCACCACAGGGCTTCAACTGCAGTAAAAAGAAATCAAATCAGATGGCTTAAACCAGCAACACTTTGAGCTTACCTCTCTGCCATCTCAATCCCAACATAGAAGGCTGTAAATGGAGAACTTGCAAATTAAAATTCTCTACAAAAGTACAGTGAAGAGAGAAGCCACCAGCACATGTGAAAGGCTCTCGTCTTCAAATTCTGACCCTTCAGTACTGGACATCGTCTCTGTAAGTAGTGCTTTCTTTGTTGTGCTGTCATTATACAAACCTAGAAGTGACATTACAGTAGGGCTGTTCTGGGGCTGTCTGGATTTTTACCTTTTTGCAGGATTGGCTGTGCTAGTTGTTGATTCATTAATAAATTGGTGAAATTCATTAGTGAGGTGAATTCCATTGTCAGAGCAATGGTCTTGTAACTACACCTGATGTTCAGAGTGTTTTATGCAGAAAATTACTGCTTTTGTCAGCAATTGTTTGATACACAGAGTATGAAGACAGCTCTGTAGGTACTTGGAATCCTGTTGAGTTCTGTATAATCAACGTAAAATATTTTACTTTTTTCCACAGAGATTAAGATACTCTGAGATTCATAGGGAGGAACCAGTAAGGATCAAAATTATGTGTCATTTCCTTAAAAAAAAAGAAGAAAAAACCCCAACAGTTAAAGTGCAGGTCATGAGAATCAAGGTGAGCCTTTCTGCCTTCCTTTATAAAGCAGAAATAGAGGATGTGAAGCAAGCCAAATTGCAGCAGAGAAGCAAACTTGGGAGTTGCTTAAACTCATTTTCTTCAGAAATAGGAGAGGGGGGGTTAAAAAGAGCAGAAGATTTGCAGACAGTTTAAATTGCGTTCTCTACCTAAATCCACCAAGAATACCACTTTGAGGGGGGGGATGTCTCATCCATCCCAGTTCTCTTAGTTCTCTGTCCTATTTAGTCTTTACAGCCTCATGAGGAACCTTCTGTGTCAGGGGAGAACAAAGACAGGAAGTCTCCTCTTCTAGACAGAAAACACCCTCTTTGTGGCAAAGGGCAACTCTCAGAGCTTCCAGAACATCGCTTTCTCTGTTGCCAACACCAGGAGATAAATAGGATTGCAACTGGACTGGCAAAAAAGAATCCCAAGTAGTGCAGAGTGATTTGTATCCATGCTGCCTGTGCCAGGACCTGTTTGGAATGCACTGGGCCAGCCTTCAAACTGTTTCCAGATATTTTTTGTGTTTACCTTTGTGTTGCACCACATCTGGGCCAAGCATTAAATTCTGTCTATAGACCCTGCTGTATTTAAATACTTTTAAAACAAAGCCACCAGCATATGATCTTTTCAAAAGTGATGGAATGAAAGTCATATCTACATTTTCCATAGTTTTTTGAGAATTTTCTTGTCTTTACCATCTGTTCTACCACATTAGGGAATGATATGCTAATACAGGCAAATATGAGTTTTCATTTTGAGATTGGAAATTCTCTGATATTGAATTGTTATTGAATTGCAACCTACACTTGTGAAAGATAGGGGGACATTTTTCAACAGCACACTCTTACTCTGCTGAATGTCAGGCTGCTGAGCCAGCTGAAGCAGTCACGACTTCCCCTCTCTCTGGCTGCCCACTTTTGCCTCCACATCACTCAGACAGTTTTGGTCTCACCATTCCAGAAAAATGCTTTATTTTTTTCTTGTGAAGTTCTGCAGCAGATAGCCCTCATATTCATAGCCATGGCAGATAAAGCACAGCTTGCAGTGTGAATCAGGTATGTAACACAGATAGCAGGTCTAGCTTGCACACTGTCTTTTTGAGGACAGTAAGGCAAACTACCCATCTTTGATGGTGATTGGTAACATAATGAGGTTCTGGAGGTTCTTTGTCCTTTTGTAGTCACTTGATCTCATGGAGATCAATTTGTTAATGTGGCTGTGGTCCTATTTCTGTTAAGAGTGCATATCACTTATCCTTCTTTCTCCAGTGAGCCTTCCTAAAGCACTTTTAAGAGTTTTCACAAAGTCTGTAAGATGCATTGTACCAGTTACTACATTTATAACAATAACCGTTTATGAATAAAATGAAATCTGTATTTCTTCTTAACATGTATTTTCTTCTTTTCTAGGTAGAAAAGCTGTTTTCCACATCTAATTCGAATGCAAACAAATGGAAGAGCACTATCACCACTTCTTCAGGATCTTTAGAAGATTGAAACGCTTTTCTTGAGCAGAGCATGTTTTGGAGGTGAATGGAGGAATACAGAGAAATCAGATGTTCTTCTGTTTGGTGATTCAGACCTATGAGGTCTGAAGATGCAAGAACCAAGGCATAGCTTAGAGTAGCCCTAAAGCTTCTTTAAGTTGTGCTTGGAAAACAATTGCCTCTACATGGCTGTTGGAGAGGAAGGAATTGTTTTAGTATATTTAAAGCATGCTTAGTTCACACCATCTTTTCTGTAATTACCCTAGGCCTGCTATTGTCACAGCCAGTGATCTGACTTCTTCAGTATCATTCTTTAATAAAATCTCAAAATTTAACCTCCGTATGTCTTTTTAGTTATGTCTGAGTAAACTGCAATACATAGATGTGTTAGCATGATGATACAGTTAATAAAGTATAGAGCTAATATGACAAACATCAGGGATTCAGAGTTACTTTTCTATTATTAACCAGATATTACAACATTGCTATAACAGTATTGCTGTGATATATTACTGTAAGTGATAGGTGTTGGAGTGAGTTGAATGGCAGTTGGGTGTCCTGTTATGCATTGATTTAGTAAAGTAAGGAAAAGGTTTGTATATGGGTTTTCATAATTAAAATGAATGAAACTGTACATGAAGGCATGTGCTAGCAGTTTCACAAAGAAAACCTCTCTCAAGATGTCTGTTTCCTGATTTAACAGCCATTTTTCCAGCTGAAGATGAAAACTAAAGGAGGGTGAGGGATGCAGTATATGACATACGTAAATCTGTTTATCTGACTACAGTGTTCTCTGTGTTGTTGCAATAAAACCAGGTGTTTCTGACCTCTGCAGGGAACTGACCCCTCAAGAGAAATAGGATGATAAATCTAGAGGTGGGTGTTTGAGCATTCCGTGCTTACAAAAGGGTCTTGGATTTTTTTTCTCCTATCTCCTCTTCCCATGAAATGTCTGCTGTCTACTTACACCCTGAAGAATGACTGAACTGCTTTCAGACTTGGGACCCTTTATATAGCAGGGTGGAGAAGTCAGATGACATGGGCAAGCTGGAAGGAAGAGAACGATGGATATGTTTTATATAGGGCTAGAACAAAAAAAGATGAGGGGCTGACGCAGTTGGTGAGACATTTTTTGGCCAGGGCAGGGGGAAGGAGGAGAGGGAGCTGTGTCTGCTACTGCCTTCTACTGCCTTTCAGCAAGAGCTTGAAATGAGAAGCAGCCACAGCTTTGAGAATCGGAGGAGCTTCATGCTTAATGTATCTTATACTATGCTGTTGGACATTTTATTTACTTGATCTACATACACCAGAGTTTTCAGCACCAGATGAGAAAAAATAAGGAAGTCCCCATTTGGATTTCCCAAATACAGAAATTCTGGAATTTTAATACATTTATGGCTAAATTTTAGCCCACTTATAGTTTGGGACATTTGTATTTGGACATGTATTTGAAATGCATTTGTGTATTTTAACATATCTTGCATATACAGGTTACAGATATTTACACCCTTCAACTCAACTATTTAGACAATTTAATCATGTTGGTGTGGTGCATACAACCAGTTGGGCACTGTTTGTTACTGACTTTAGGTATCTTGAGATGCTGACAAAGCACCCTGTTGAGGAAACTTGCAGACCTGAACCTATGTAGGGTAATAGTAAAGAAATAAGTATTCAAAAAGTAGAGGTAGTTGTACGTGAATTGCTGTTGTAACTCCTGTCCTAAGAATTGCTCAGCTGTGTACACAAAACAGCTTTGTTACCTCTAAGATAGGTGCAGTTTGGAGACAAGCTGGAGATGTTGCAAAGCAGCTCCTGAGCTGCCACTGCCAACTGTTTTCTTCTGTGTCTTGGGTTTGCCTTGGCAAAAGAAGCAGAGAAGCCAAATTCAGGCAGAATTGAGGGCTCGGGCATTTTATTGACATAGGGAGACTCTTACATCTGTCCTTGTTGGCTGTGTCTTCATCCCTCACACAGCATTGCCTGTGTCACTTCTCATGTCAAGGTGCTCTCATGAAGTAGGACATCCAAGGACCACACTAGATCAAGGAGATGAGGGTCCCAGATCCATGGCATTGAAGAGGAGTGTATGTCTGTAACATACAGTTGAAGGTACCCCTGCTTTGCACTTCCACTGGTTTCTGGGCCAGACAGGGCTCCTCAGCCCTTTCTCTTTTTGTCCAGAGCACGTCCCTTCTTTCCTCCTTTCTTCTTTTCCCCTCTGCCATTGGGATCCAACCCAACTTTCCCCTATATGTGGTTCTGACTTCTGCAGGATTATGCTACCTGTGCTCACCTCCTCCCACAGACATGGCAGTGCCATAAATCCAGCTTTTACTTTGCTGAGGAGGTGTTAGAGGAGATGGGGTTGTCACAGGTACTACACATTCTATGGCGGGTGTTACTCCTGGTCTTTTCTAGCCTTCTGCCTCGCTATGTGCCTTACAGATTTCCCATAGGATTTGGTGGTCCAGATCAGAGCATGGCTCTGATCAGAGCAGAGCTCCCTTCCCATCATGACCCCTTGTTGAATTGAAGAGCAGCAGGGTGCTCACCTCTCCAGCAGCACTCAGAGGTAGTGGTGTTGGAGCAGGCAGTTTTGTTGGCCATTTTCTGTAAGCTCTCTACAGAAGAGTCTACAGTTGGTATCCTTTCACTCCAGGCAGTTGCCTGCTTTACCTGGTCTGAGGATGCTCATGGTCATGGGTGGTCATGGCCTAGTAGCCCCCTGCCCATTCTGTGACAATGACTGTAAAAGCTGCACATACTTCCAGGATTAAAACCATCTGCAGGAGCTGGCCCTGGCACTGTGACCTGCTGTGCAATAGGATAGCAAAGCACTAGTAAAGCTTCTTGCTTTATGAGTGAGTGGGCTTGGGATTGCATCAGTCTTTGGACTAACCTGGCTGTGCCTTCCTTCCACAGGGAATGATCTCTTTCTGGTTGCAGTTCATGAGCTGGGACATGCGCTAGGTCTGGAACACTCCAATGATCCCAGTGCTATCATGGCTCCTTTCTACCAGTATATGGAAACACACAACTTCAAACTGCCCCAGGATGACCTCCAAGGAATTCAGAAAATCTATGGTGAGCAATGCTACCCAGTAATCTCTTTACAATGAGCTTGAGTTTAGTGAGTATGTTACACAGACAGGAGACCTGCAAAATGCTTTTAGCTGGTGGGCTGGCTTTCCTGCTGTAGCTGAGTGAGGAACTGTTTAAAGCCCTTGATCCATAGCCAAATGTCAGAGAACTCTCCCAGTGGCAATATCTTTGCACAAGTCAGGATAACCACACCTCTGTGATCTTGCTGCTGCTCCATCCCTCAGGGTTCCCCTCAGGGGGATCAAGCAGTTGCTGTACCCAAAGTAAATCCATTAGAAACAGCAGTGCAAATAGAGGGGAGAAATGCAAGGAACATGGAACATCAAGGAAAGGTAAAAAGTATTTGTGTACTCTTTTTTTTTTTTTCTCCATATATACAAGGTAGGGAATTAGGGAATGCTTCTTTTCATCTCCAGGTGAACATTGTTGTACATGTGCCACAAAGGTATGGGCTCGAGGTAAAGAGAGGAAAGAAGGCATAGAGAAAAGCAGGGGGCTGGAGATGATGTGCTGCTGTATGATGGGGTCATGGATACCAGGGTGTGGGGACTGGGACTTTGAGAGAATTCTTGGGTCAGGGAGACCCTGGGAGCAGAGGGGAATGCAGGTTTTAGGAGCCACAGTGAAGGGGAGGCTAAGCTAGAAGATGCTAATGGATGCAGTCTGTGGCAGCCCATGGAAAACAGGTTTTGTCAAACATCCCTCATTTCATTCTTTGAGGTTAATAAATGTAGCATAGAACAATTATGCTATGTAACTGTGCAACAGCTGCAGGTACTTGACATCTGGAGTCAAATATTAGCTCCCAGTATCAGTTGAGCACGTATTACATGAATTGGAGCTGAAAAAACCCTCATAAGATGGCTGTCAGTGGGAAAGAGGGATTCCTGCTGGGATCAGTGGCAGACCTGGCGCTAGTCAAGGTTTACATCAGTGATCTGTCAGTGCATTTTCAATTACTTGTCTAGGATTTGTGCCAAGAGCTGTAAGACTCTAAGCAATACAGCAAGACTTCAGAGGTCTAAACTGTCAACTGTTTGAGTCTGGGGCCTGTTTGGTTTGGTTTTGGTTTTGTTGTTGGTCATTTGGGTTTTTTTTTTTTGTGGCTGGAGTGCGATTCATTTGTTCAGATGTAAATGTCTAAAGAAAATAAATCTCTTTCTCGGCTGGTTTCTCTGACTCCTGTCTGGACAGTGGGGAAAACCCAAGCATTTGTAGAATGCAGTTCATCCTCAGTGTAAGGCAGATACCCAAGTAAGGTCCAACATGTAAAATAAGAAGACTGTAAGTACACTCAGTGGGAGCTATCTCTTCCCATTAGTACAGCTGAAGATTTCTCATTATTGTTCATTACCAGGATGAAGTTGCATGGCAGTTGTCCTATGGTATCATTTAATTATGCATTCTTTAACATAGTACATACTCAAATACTCAGGATAACAGACACTCTGGATGGTTTTGAAGGAAAGTGCTGGTGTAGTAAGTATTACATTTTTCATTAAATAATATACCTTTCAAAATACTGGTTTTTGAAAGCTGCTGAAGTGTCTCTGTGCTGTTTCTGGTTTGAAATGTTGATGTAATTCCTGTGACCTTTGACTAATCAAGAAGAAAAGAAATAATTTAAATTTATTGCTGGCAGTGCAGCTGCAATCAGAAAAAGGCTGCTGGTTTCTCTGTTTTCAGACGCCTTTTGGAAAGGGAGCAGATAAGGAATTGACAGCCATGCTGCTTCACGTTTGTGTTTGAAGCCAGTATCAGCTATGCCTGAGCTGGGGACCAGCACTCCCCCGGCACAGGTTGGGCAGGGATCCAGTGCCCCAGGCTGAGCTCAACTGGGACTCCAGTACCAGTTGAGGTGCTGGGTGATCCTGGTCAGGGCCATTGAGACCTCTTATTGTCCTCAGGGCCCTGACAATTTGTGGGAGCACTGCACAGCATCTTGCGCAGAGCTATGGCAGAGCAGAGGCTCAGTACCATCCTGCCTGCGGCTTGGCAGCAGCACCACTGCACTTCCATTTATGTTTCACTTACGTAGTGACTTTTAACTTTAGCCACACAGAATCACAGAATCATAGAATCACATACAGATTCTCTGTTTGCAATATAATATACTTAGAGTTTTAGCTCAGCTTGAAAAAAGCAGTATAAATGAACTACTACCTAGTGCAGGTAGTAACTAGGAATTAATTTGTTGACTATCATGGAATCACACAAGGCTCTTCTCCAAGGCCTTTGGACTGGAGTAGATTGGGGATGATGTTAGTGGTTGCAGGGAGAAGAAGGAGTAGCTTCTGCAGCAGGAGCTTTGATTCCCTATGTAAAGATTTTGGTCCTTAGTATAGAGCTACGGTCCAAACCCTACAGGTTAGTTTAAAAGCTAGGTTTTACTCTTACAGTTCACAAAGAAAAGGTGGAAAAAGCAGGTTATTTTTCTCCCTGGAATTGGAGATATGAGAACAGATCTTTTCATCTGAGCTTCTTACAACTGAGAAGGGACAGCTGAAATATCCTTCTTGTAGCTTTACCAGGAACATGGAGCTAATGCGTTTTATTTCCACAGTGCTGATCTGCTTTGTCTTGCCTTGGGAGTGCCAAAAGCTCATCTACCAGAGCACCTCTCAAATATCAAAACCTCCTGCTTTCTTGCTGCTTTGACATTCTTTACAGTGCAGTAATGTCTGCTCAATATATATTATTTAGGAACCCACTGTGCAAAATAAGTCATAGAGCCAGAGCCACTGCCTTGCCTGTAACTCCCTTATTAAACAATGAATTCAACTGAAACTTCCCGTTTTTCATTCCTCCGAAGTTCCTAGAGCAAACAACAGAGACTCTACTACAGCTGAAGTCCATTTTATCTCCTTCTTTTGAGAATGATGCATTTCAAATTGGTTTTTTACTTTGTATCTGTGTCTATTCATTAGAAAAGAAATATGTCGAAATCTGTCATACAACAGTTTATTGAATTCAGTTATTTTCTGCTGGATTTATTTCCAGACTCACTAAAGAGGCAGTAGGTAATGCAAACTCTTGTTTGTGCTTCATGCTGCTTAGTATAAGGTCAGTGTTTAAAAGGTTATTTCCAATTATAAGCTAAGGAAGAAAAGGCCAGCAGCTCACTGTATGTCACAGTGGACTGTAAGACAAGTGAGCAGTATTCCCATCTTCTGAGAAATGCTTCCTGTAGCCTGTTTCTTGACAAAATGAGGGAAGTAGCATGCCTGTCCTTTACATGTGTTTCAGAGGTTTATCTCCCACTGTACTTAATGTCCATGTCACAAGTGACATGCCCAGGAAGGAACATTGTGTAGGATATCCTATCAAGGTGACTGCCTGTTTTGCTAGTATTGAAGTCAGGGCAGCATGCAGCTACAGTGCAGATGGAGAGAGGAAACAAGCCATGATCTCACATGGCCTGAACTGATCATCCTTCAGCACTGGTTCTCCTGTTCTAAGTACATCCTGCTCTAAGTACTGATCAGCAGCAGGCTGTGGAGCACCCTGTCATGTTAGGAGTGACTCTTCTGACATTGTGCCTGGGGAGCAGAGGGGCTGACATGATGTGCAGGAAAAGTTCATGTCCAGATGGATGCTTGGAGCTGGTAAATCAGGCCATTATCTTCAAGGCCCTTTCAGAGCCTGAAGTCACAAAGGAGAGGTCTGCTAACAACTCAAAGATAGACCAAATCATTAAGCCTGGAGACAACCTTAAGGGTCTGAGTCATCCCAAATCTCACTGATGACATGTCAACCTTATATGTCTTTTCTGAGGCTCAAGAGAACAGCTCCCAGCCAGTGTACATGCTGCATCCCATGAGGGCTGAGGTCCAGGATTGTCAGGAAACTATACCAGCCCCTGGCCTCAGTGCTAGACAACACCAGCTCTGACATCCAGGAACAGGGGATCAGCAGGGTACAGTGTCCATGAGCAAACAGCATCTTCTGCCAGCATCTTTACTCCTGTGCAGCAAAGCACAGGTCTCAGCCTTCCTCACCTTTTCCCAGTGGCTGCCCATAGAGCAGTCCCAAATCCTTGTGACCTACATATATATGTAGGGATGGCTTGTGATGAAACAACAGAAAGACTTTATGCGAAATGCTCCACATGGTGACACATTGTGAATGGGGCCATCAGAGCAAGCTTTGCTATTGTGCAGGACCTGGAAATGTTAGGTATAGGCCTGTTTTCATACAATGTCCTCTTGAACATGGGAAGAGAATAGAATAACCTCCAAGGCCTTATGTATAGAAGACTTTTGAATCCGTGCCTTACGGTGCTGTGCCTGTAGAAGGCCTGGGGAGGGAAAATGCATGGCAGTAAGAGCTGGAGGTATCTGTCCTGGTGCCACATCCCTGGTGTATTCCAGAGATGCATCCCTTCGTTTGCATCTTTCTTCCTGTCCAACTGTCTGTCCTGTTGGGCTCAGCAGGAAATATGAGAGTCCACCTCTGTGTGTCCACTGAGTCTTACCTGCTGTATGCCAGGTCTCCATTCCTGTTCCTTCAAGGAACAGGCAAGGAGTAACCGTCTGGTTTCTGGTGCTGTCCTTGGAGTCCATCTGATGCCGGGGGGGCTCTGCAATGGGTGCTGGTCTCCCAGGTGAACGCTTTGTCACCTGGGTGGCAGCTAGTCATTCAGAGAACATCTATCAGGAAGGGCTCAAGAAACCCTTCCTGCCACCCAGTGATGATTACAAGGACCTCAACTGTCCAACCATTGGGTATGCTGATGGTGCTGGGACTTGTTCTGCAGACTGCAGTGCACTGTGGCAAGGCTACCCAAACCTTCTGAAATAGCCAACTCATTTCACTGCTGAATTCAAACCCCAGCAGTGCAGAGTACCCTGTGGACACGTTTACCAAGTGAGCAAAGGAAATGAGTCCTTCCTGAGTTCAGCTGTTGTGGATGGACTGTTTGTTGTCCCTGAGCTCATGTAATATAAACAGGGACTACCCTCCCTTGGGCTGGAGCTTGCAGAACAGCCAGGTGGGTTTCTCTTACCCTCCCTGGCTCCTTTGGATCATACATTTTGATTTCAAGCTGAGGAGCCTTTCCTGTGTACCTCGACAGCTGATGCCATCCTGCAGAAACATGCAGGCAGCTCAGCCTTTAACAACCAAAAAACCCCTCCATGTTATTCAAAAGCCTAAGTGCCTGCCTGTAGTCTGGATGGTAGTGTTATTCTTGGAGTGAATAGCGAGAAGATAAAGATGAGCCTTTGTTTGCAGGTGGAATGTTATCCCTCCTGATCTGAAACAAAGGGCATCCCCTGCACTGGCAGGCTTGGAGAGCTGCCTGGCTCAGGCAGGGCTGGCCGTGATGGATGCTGAGCCATGCAAGGTGCTGAGCCTCCAGGCAGGTGTTGTGCAGTTGAGGGAACACTCTGTCCATAGGCAGGAGGACAGTATGATTATATTTTGTCCTCAACTATCGACACAGTGTCTCCTAAATGCCTCCTCTCTCTGTGTTATCTTCACAGGTCACCTTGGTATTCAGATGGTCTGCGACCGAGGAAGCATGAAGGGAGGAGGCTAAGTGCCAGTGGCGGAAGTCACACTCTGAAGGTGATCTGCTGTGACCCAAAAGCTTTCTGACATTCTTTGCCTTGGTTGTGATAGAGAGGAAGAAAATCTTCTTCTTCACACAGTGTCTTAAAGTCCAGCAAGTTTCTTCCCTCCAACATGTAGAGTTTCCAGCTCCGTGAGGTTTCTTACCTGCTTCCTGTGTGGAAGTGGCTGCAGGCTTAGCCCTGGGGGTGGGTTTGGCTCTGGTGCTGGGATGACATGCAGTAACAAGGTGACTGGCTTCAGGCCCAGTTGCAAATCCATGCAATAGCCTCTCTCATTTCATTTTCTTCTCAGTGAGATTTGCTCTGGCTGAGTCTTTGAAGTTGCTTGGAAACAGTGAGAGAGGCTGTGATCTGTGTGTGATTTGCTTGGGTAGTTATGTCAGTGGTGGGTATAATCAGTTCCTGTAATAAATACCAAGGTGCTATCATCTCTCAAGTAACTCTTTGTTCACATGGTCATCTCTGTTGCTTAGAAATCTGTTACATCTTGCCTTTAGCCATCTGTTTCGGAGGCAGGTTACTGTGATGAGAGTCTGGAAATAGTAATGAGTGCCAAGCTGTATAGGGTCTGTTCATTCTGCTTTCATGCCAGGTTGTGCTCTGAAGTGGTTTAGCTCTTACAAGATAGCATCTTTCTTCAGCAGTGGACAGGCTGTGCTTCCGCTTTCCATACCCCTAGCTGTAGACTAAATTCTGCCTGCCTAGCACTTGGACCCAAGGATTTTCATGTTGTGTTTGTGCTCCTCTGCTCTTTGCATGTGCGTAACTGTAGGATTACCTCCCCCATTTATCCCTAAGTCCATCCTAACTCAGTGACAAAGTGAAGGCAGCAATTAAAAATCAAAATGCAATCTGTATAACCACAAGAGGAGATAAACTTCAATCAGGAGAAATTAGAAGGCCCAGAATGCATAAAACCATGAAGAGAAGTGGAAGATAGCAGGGGAAAATCCATGGCTCGCAGGGAAAGAAAGTAAGAGGAGTATTTTGACAGACATGACAAAATCAGCATCCGAGCAAGTTGCAGGACCAGTTACAGAGTGTTTGGGAAGCCCTGTCAGTACTGGGAGCCTCCTTCAGAGCAGTGCACCAGCACTAGTTTGGCTGTTGCAAGCAGTGAGCACATAGGGTGGCCCAGCTTCTGTTGTTGGTCCTAATTGTAACCTCTTTCCTGTTCTAGGAAATGTTTCATTTAATGCCAATCTCCCCTTCCCCTGCATCATTGCTGACCTGTGCCATCCTGATCACAGTGTGCACAAGTGCTTCCGCCTTGCAGGTTTTACTGCATTCTGTTCCAGTGGCATCTTGGGGCTAATTAAAACTTTTACATCAGTCCCTTAGGCTGCAGGTGCTATTTTAACTTTCCTCTTCTCTACAGAAGACTGTGGCAGGCTTTGGGCACATAAGCTGGATGAGAGAGTCGAAGCTGACTGCTGTCCTGCAGCAGAGCCAGGGCAGGCTGTGACCTGGGGTACGAATGGTCCTCACTTATGTAGAGAGAATGAATTTTTCATAACTTAGATCAGGCATGGAGTTAAATTTCTAGTTCATGACTACAATACTGTAATCCCTGTTCTGCACCTTACTGTCAAATTCGATGTGTCTTTGTGACTCACCAGACACATTCATCATCATTTTCTTTAGATATTACCCTGTCTCACCCTTTTTTCCTTTAAAAAAAAATCAATGTCATGTCCTCAAATTACTGCTCATGGTCATCTCTATGCAACTTTCTCATTGCTCTCTTCTCAAAGTGTGCAGTTTAGGGGTTGTTATATCTGGAAATCCAGAGCTGCTGTTGAGTATCTCTGTTTGCTGTGCCTGAGAAGCAGAACTACCCCAGATTGGCTGTCAGTCCCTTTCGTGCTCTGCCTTTCCAGCAAGCAGTTTGAATCTGTGGCACACAGTGACTTTCTGGGTCCCTCCCAGACGGGTCCCAGTCCCCTCTAACAGCAGGTGTGCCTCTCTGCATTGCAGATTGCTGTACGTCTCACTCTGTTTAAAGGCAATAATGCTCCTTGGAACCCTTCTTGCAATCACGATGTAAATTTGCTTCTGGCTTTCTCTCACAACACAGCAATCTCTCCTGTGCTGGAACTGGTGGCTGTCTTATGCACACTACCAAATAGCTGTCTGATGGAGTTGCTCCACTGTCAGTTAAGCTGACCACCAAAGAGGCTTTTCTGATCCATGTGCGCCAACAGAAATGCATCTCTGAGTTGGTCAGTGCATGGCATTAGCATCTTGCAAAGGGAAGGGAATGAACAGTGCTGCTCTTGTGCTTCTGTAGCAGCATGCTATAGTCTCTTTTAGCAAGGTGATCCTTGTGTCAGTCTGTTGGCAGGGGAATCCTGTCATGTAGGACATGTAATAGAGTTACTTACAAACACATCTACTCAAAGCCATGTCATTGGAAGCACAAGAGTAAAGGGATCATGCTGTTTAATGAGACCTGTAGTGTGCAGTAAGTCATTGCTTATTGCTTCCTTGCTTAGGTCTCAGTAAAGACTTATCTTTCCTTAATGCAAGTATTTCCTACCTTCAGGTATGTTAATTGCTGCTCTTCAGACTTTATTCAAGAGCTGTAACTGGCATCAAGTGCCATTTTTGGCAGCCAGGCCAGGTTACCAGTTTCTTACTCCTTTAATTTACTAAAGCAGGAGCTGGATGCTGCTCCCACATCCCGTCTGAGCAAACCAGAGCCTTGTCTTTCGTTGCATAAGATCTGTCTGGGACCTCTTTCCCGATTCCCATCCTTTCCTCTGCAGCCTATCACACTGTACCAACTCAGTCCTACTTCTATAGAGCTTTCCAGCCTTAATCAGTAGTACCAGCTAGCCTGCTGCTTGCTGGAGGAGATGCTTTGGCACAGCCCATGTGCTTCTCACCACAATAAGTTGCCTACTGTATTAGCAAACAATGTCAATGGTTGCTAGCAAGAATGATACTAGCACATCTATAGATACAACAGCATTTAGGGATGGTGTTAAGTAAATAGAATGCTGAGGACTTGACCCCCACTCTATACAGGAAGGGGGTGGTTAGTGTGAATTAGCTCTGGCTGTGCCCTGTGATGTCTGTGTGCAGCTGCAGATGTGCTCCAGAAGTGCATCTTCAAGTTCAGCTTTGTCCAAAAAGAATGCATTTCATGCAGTGTGAATCAAAGCGCAGCGATTGCAAATGATGGAGCATGCAAAAGCACACTCCTGAGCTGAACTGAAACACCAGTATAGGTGCACCCATGTTGCCTGGCTAACAAGGGATCCGACCCTGCTGCTCGTGTCATAGGCAGTGTCTGCAGACCTTTGGTGGACACCATTTGGGGGAGGTTCAGAGATCACCAGCAGGAGCAATATCACAATTTGGGCATTTTGTTTAGGAGATCTTTATGGTCTGCTAAGATACTGGGCACCGAACAGCTAAGAATGGAGGGGGATGAGAACTACACAGTATTGAAACAATAATCCATGCAAATAAACGGTCAAATCCCATTTGATTGCTTCAGACATAAAACTTGGTAAAATCTCTTGCTTCCAGTAGCCTTCTGCTTAGTGCCATATAAATTTGTGACCTCTGAGAAGCAGCAAGAAATCTGTGACATTCTTAGTGAGATTGGTCCAGATTTTATCATTAACTTGGTATAATCATCCTATGGCAGAGTTGGTTTAAAAGCAGAGCCCTGCTTCAAGTCGCTTGTGTTTTTATTACTCTTTATATCCTTCAGCCTTGTTAGGTCTCAAAGCTGAGCAGGGTAAGGATTGAAGGGCAACATGTGAGTCAGAATATGGTCCTTTATCAAAGCTGTTTACCAGTTCCCATAGTGTTCTGAAAGCAAAGATTAGTGACTAAACTGCAGTAAAGGACTTGCTTTCTTATTTCTGAATTCCCTTGTAGTTCCCCTTAGATGGTAGCATTGGTTTCACACCCTAACTTTTTCCTGATTTTGCTTGGGTTTTGGTTTGGGGTGGGTTTTGGTGGTTTGGTTTTGTGTGTGTGTGTGGTTTGGTTGTTTGGGTGTTTTTAATGGTCTACTAAAGGTTTCTATTCAAGGGTTATTTATTCCCTTTCATTTCAGTTGGGAACATGATTGGTGTGGCTGCTCCTTTCTTTTAGCTCCAGCCTCCTTGGGAAGACCTACAGAAACATACTGGCTCTTCTTCAGTTCTTATTGCTCACCTGTTTTGGGACATATTTCACATGTGCATGCATCTTGTTCTGTTCCCCATTTCTAGGGAATGAGCTCTGCGTAAGGAGCGTGTAAATGCCTCGCTATGCTCTTCACCCAGCCCGTTGCCTTTTGAAAGCTACAAGGGAAGCACAGAAAATCCAAATGTTTCTGCTTTGCTGAACGTTTTTCTTTTCACTTCTAGGTCCTCCTGTTGAGCCCCTGGAGCCAACCAGGCCTTTACCAACTCTTCCTGTTCGCAGAATTCACTCCACTTCGGAAAGGAAACACGAGAGACAACCAAGACCTCCCAGTCCTCCTCTGGGTGATAGGCCATCTCCTCCTGGCTCGAAACCAAACATCTGTGATGGCAACTTTAACACCGTGGCTCTCTTTAGAGGAGAAATGTTTGTTTTCAAGGTACTAAGAATTCCTGCTTACCCATGAGTCTGCCTTTAGATTTATTGCTGGAAAAGGTTAATAGAAGTACAAGGCAGTAAGATTGGAAATGTCTGTGGAAATAGTTCTGTTCCTCTGAGGCTGCTGAAAGAGCAATATTAAAAGGACAAATAGATTGGCTCTGTAACATTTGGAAGCAGTGTTCGATGGGATTCCCAAAACACCCAGGCAGCCTGTGCACCAAAATGTGAGCTACATGCACTGCAGAGAATTCAGACACCATCAGGCTCAGAGAGGAGCCACCTGTATAAAGCCAGAAAAGTATACCAGTATCTAACCAGGGATTGAGCCTCATTGCCTCCTGAGATGGCATGTGTGGAACCTAGGACTTCAGGGAACACTCAGCTTGCCTGGGAGTTTGAGTTAACCTTGCTTATAAAATACAGGCAGGGAGGAAGGAGAGGCTTTCTTCAATAACCCGCATTGGGAGTGCCTTGAACATGGAAATACTGGTGGCTTTCGCTCTGCCCAGTGGTGTGAATGTGGAGATACATTGAAGGTCATGAAATGGACAGGCCACGTCAGTTGGAGAAAAAACCTGTATTGAAAGTAGTTGAAGGCTGGGACAGTACCTGCGAGAAGCCTCACAGGCCCTGTCCTGCTCTTACTCATCCTTGAGCATCCATTGTGGCTTTAACTGATGATCTCAAAGGGTTGTTTAATAATTCCTTTGTGCCTTTGGACATTGTGTGCTTCGCACAGTCCCGAGTAATGTTAAGGCTGTGTGGCTCTCCTGGGGTCTGATAGCAGAGCACCAGTTGTACCAGGACATGTGGCACCTCAGTGACGAGACATGCAGAGAGGTCATTCACAGATGGGTTCATAACACTTACAACTGTAGACGTGCTTCCCCCTGCTCCTTTTTCCTCTCCTTCCTTCCACCCTTTTTCGCAGCAATCAACTTCTCACCCTTTTGGCTGCCATCTTCCCCATGGTGCTCTTCCCTCACTGGAGGCAGGGTTGGGCTGGGTTGGAGCTGTCACCTGAACCGGGACTTCTGTCTTTAATGGCTGTGGGGCCTGGGCAGGGATTAGCAATGTTTGGTGCTGGATGCAGCCTGGTTTGACTGCAAGATGAAAACACTCAGTCTGAAGAGGATTCTGGTTTTCTCAGGATCGCTGGTTCTGGCGGCTGCGCAACAACCGGGTGCAGGAGGGTTATCCCATGCAAATCGAGCAGTTCTGGAAGGGCCTCCCTGCAAAGATTGATGCAGCCTATGAGCGCTCTGATGGCAAATTCGTGTTCTTCAAAGGTACAGTACATTTCAGGACCGGCCTTCCTCATCTGCCCCCATCACACCCTTACGGCATGAAGATGGGGAGAAGAGGCACGCTGCATCCTTGTCCTTTTCCACGGAGACACTTCAAGCAGCCATTAATTCTTAAAGTATAGTTTAGTGTGGGCTGGCCTTGCCAGGATGATCTCTGTGTAAAGATAATATTGATTAGTGGCAGTTGGCTTCCATAGCATTACAAGAAATCACTTCTATTACCCAGGGAGTGATAGGCAGGATAGTCTGGAGTCTCCTGCCTATTTCCTTCAGCATGTTTTGGCGAGGCATTAAGGCCTCTCCGGGTACAGGGCATTCCCAAACCACATTTCTGGACAATTGTCTCCTAAAGAGACAAAATGCCCAGCCTTATGCTGGGGCCCACATTAGCTCCTTGCATTGTGACAGTGTCTGAACAGGGTCCTGTAACTTGAGAGCAAGTCGTAAGCAAGGAGGAGTGGCCCTGTATGAAACCACAGTACCTTGTCTTTGCCATTTATGTCTGCAGCTTCAATCCCTCAGCTCAAAAACTGTATTAAAACTTGAGGTGGCCCAGAGAAAGGCAACAGAAATGGTCAAAAAGTGTGGGTTGACATCCTGCAAGGAGCTCCCCAGCCTCTGTGAGAACAGCAAAGCCAGGGTGTGCAGGAAGTCTCTGAAATGACTGGTCTAGAGAAGGTAAATGGAAAAAGGTTATTTAACATCCCTTCCAAAAACAAGAGCTGAGAAGCAGCAAATGGAATCAGGAGGTTTCAGGTTCAAAATGAAGAGGAGGAGCAGATTTTTCACATAATATACCTAAGCCTGAAGTCCTCGCACGCTGTGCTTCATTGTGGCTATTCTAATCTAGCTCCTTCAGCTACTAACTAGGCAAATCTGGGTTCTGTTTGTGTCCCCATTCACCTCCAGGAGACAAGTACTGGGTCTTCAAAGAAGTGACAGCAGAGCCGGGCTACCCGCACAGTCTGGTGGAGCTGGGGAGCTGCCTGCCCCGGGAGGGCATCGACACGGCCCTGCGCTGGGAGCCCGTCGGCAAAACCTACTTCTTCAAAGGAGACAGATACTGGAGGTACAATGAGGACAAGAGGGCAACGGACCCAGGATACCCAAAGCCCATCACCGTGTGGAGAGGAATCCCTCAGGCTCCACAGGGAGCTTTTATCAGCAAAGAAGGCTGTATGTATCTGCAGTCATTACTCTCGTTAGATCTGGTCTCATTAGAGCTGGTCTACCCTGGGAGCTGGGTGGCTAGATGTGGGGTGTGTCTCAGATGTCCTAGGGTTACAGTGGCACTGCAGGCACTGACAGTCTGAAAGCCTCCCTGAACCTCACCCTAACCCATGTACCTCCTCAGCTGCTAAACTGTGTTATCCCAATGCCATTTCTGGGGCTGAAGAGTGGAATTGTTTGAGTTTTGCTGCCACAACAGCCCCGACCTGAGTTTTCCTGAGCTGTGATTACAATGATGATTCTTACAGTGAGTACAATGATGATTCTTACAGTGATTACAATGATGAATCTTACAGTGATTACAATGATGATTCTTACAGTGATTACAATGATGATTCTTACAGTAAGTACAATGATGATTCTTACAGTGATTACAATGATGATTCTTACAGTGATTACAATGATGATTCTTACAGTGATTACAATGATGAATCTTACAGTGATTACAATGATGAATCTTACAGTTTCCTCCTAGTTTCTTACCTGTAGCTCAGTCACTGTTACAGGCTCCAACCTGCCTGATGTACTTTTGCAGCCATTCTCTGAGCATTCTGTGACCTCCAGAGGCTCCTTCCACCTCATTTCTTTCTCAGATTTGAAGGTTCCTTCCCTCTCTTCCAGCTGGGGAAAGAACTTACAAAAGGGGCTTGTGCCATTGAGGCTGTTCAAATCTGGGGCTGTGGGGCTGGGTTGGAGGAGTGCACTGAGAGCTGAGCTGGAGAATGGATGCAGGAGACCCAACACTTCCACCACTGTTCCATTTGCCTTTTTTTTTTTTCCTAATCACTTGAGAGAGACATCTTGGTACTTCAGGCAACACATAGCATAAACCAGCAGCCTTTTATTAGCAGTAGCACAAGAGTGCTTCTTAACAAATGCCACATCTTCTGGATTCTGTGGCCAAAAGGACTCCTCTTACTCAGTCTTATTTTGTATTGACAGATGTTTCAGTGAAAAATCTCTCACTGCAGAACATACTTTAAAGTTTGTTGGAGGTTTTGTATTCACAGCTTGTCTTGGCCAAGGGGAATAATGCCCTGTGGGCAGCATTGCACCCACAAGCCAGGGTTATGGCTTCTCCTTTAAATCCCAGCTCCAAAACCACCTTCACTGTTCAGTGGTTCTGGGGTGCTCTGGAATGCAAAATCCCCAAACCTGGCTGTGTTTTATCAGCGCAGGCAGCCACCTGCAGCCCTGCAGGCTGTGTATCCTCACACAAGCACAGCTTACCCAGCTGGAAATGGTGTGGTGAGAAACCCTCTCTGTTTTGTCTCCTAGTTTATACCTACTTCTACAAAGGGAAGGAATACTGGAAGTTCGATAACCAGCAGCTGACTGTGGAGCCAGGCTACCCCAGGTCAATCCTCAAAGACTGGATGGGCTGTAACCAGAAGGATGTTGAACGAAGCAAAGACAGACGCCTCCCCCACGACGACGTGGACATTATGGTGACAATAAACGATGTGCCTAGCACTGTAAATGCAATCGCAGTCGTGATCCCTTGCATTTTGTCTCTGTGTATCCTTGTCTTGGTATACACGATCTTCCAGTTTAAAAACAAAGAGGTGCAGCAAAATGTTGTGTATTACAAAAGACCTGTCCAGGAATGGGTATGACACAGCCCGCTGCACGTTTCCAACTCATGGAACTGGTGAGGACTATGGACAAAAAAAAGAAAAAAGAATAAAAAAAAAAGAAGAAATAAAGCCTACAAACAAAACTACTTCAGTGACAACGAGTTTTGGACAGCCTGGGACTGAAACAAGCAGGAAAACTGGAAAAGCTACAGGCAGCCTTGCAGTGTGGAGCCTCTTTCCTTCTTACTGCCTCAGTTGCGTGTCAGTCTTGGTGTGCCATCCTCCACAGGCTCACTCTGCTAACATCAGAGTCTTCAAGACAGGTTTCAACTGACCTGGGAAACTTCCTTCAGTTCCCTGCACCAGTGCTCCCTGTTAAACCCAGCATTCTCCAGTGTAGCTAAACCACCTCTGAACAGAACCATTTTTTTAATAGCTGTCTCATAATGAATGAAGATCATGAATTCTATGAACAGGAACAATTCAGTATCGTTAAGCAGAAGACATTCTGATGCTGAACCATTCTAAAAGATCTTAGTTTATTACAAAATCCAGGGGATGACCTGGATACGATTTTCCAATACCTGCTGGTCAGATGTTTTGTACATTCATAACTAAGCAACGCTGCCACTCAGCACAGTGCATGAGGAACCACTAAGCACTCAAAGAGGTAGAGTGCAGAGCAGAAGCTCAAGAAGCACCAAACCAGCCACCTGGCAACATCAAGCCCTAGACTGGGACAATCTGAAGACAAAGCAATTGGGTCTAAATCATGGGAATTCATGGTTTTGTGTTGGGAGCCATTCATGAATGAAATATTTAAATGTCACACGATGTTGTTTTAAGCTCCCATCAGCAAGAAACAATGAACCAACGGTTACAGATACACTGGCAAACATGTATAGATGTACCCTGCACTCTGCCCCTGTTACAATGCTGGGAAAAGAGGAATTGTTGTTACGTGGCATGTGTAACTAGATTGTGGAATTTGTATGTTGGGTTTCAGGAGAATGGAAATGTTTTGTTTGGAGTGGGATCATGATGTTTTGCTGAACTAGTCAAAATACAGTAAGAATTAGGCCTGTTTGTAAAACTAAATCCAATCCCTGTAGATGTCACAAACGTTGTATGCCTTCAAACCTTCTGGTTTTTGCTCACTTCTTCACAGGCAAGTGTATGGCAAGGCCCAAAGGCAGCGTGCCCCACAACACAACGAGGTCAGCACTAGCCACATTTGGCAGAGACATAAAACCCAGGTAAAAGCTAGGTAAATACCTGCACTTTTGGCTAGCAAGTCCTCACAAGTCTCTTCTACAACTGTAGCTTCTGCTTATCCCTCTTACAGTTGTGACTGGTTTAGGATGTTGTGTCCTAGCCACAAATTTGGTCCATTTTGTTGTTGATATTGGTACTTCTACCATGTTAAAGATGGGAGGGAAAGTTTCTTGCAGTGCAATGTACTGGGGAAGTTCAGCCTTGCATGGAAGTGCCATTCCTCTAAGCACAGGAACTGCTTTTCATGCTCCCTGGAAGGTGATTAGCATGAGCCCTCTGCCTACAATTGAACTGAGTGCAAGAAGTGCAATGCACTTAGAATGGCAGCTGTGCAAAATGCCCCAGGCATGACAAACATGCTCAAAATGTTCCTAATTCCCACGATGAGGAATGAAGAAGCAGGAAAATCATTAGCATTCTGAATTTCCACCTAGTGCTAAACTATTGCTATGGTGAAGCAGGATAGGCAAATAGAGACTTCTAGTGAAGCCCATTAGGACTGCATAACGTGGTTTCAAACTGTATTTTGTCCTTCATAACTTGATTTCCATAGCCAAGCTGTTTATTGTGTTTATACATTAAAAACTAATATTACAAACGTATTACAAACTTAAGTGAGGAGCTATAGATGCAAACCTTTGAATTTTAGTGCAAAAAGTGACAATGTCTCATGATGGGTGAAGGAGTGCAAAGGACCAAATGAAATTGGAGCTACTAATTAGACACCCCCCCACACGTGCTACTCCGTCGTTGCTATGTGTACTATGTATGTGGTAGAATGCACACTCTGAAAGCCACAGCCACATGGCACATCCAACTCATCTGTACGCTGCCATCTCTTCTGGGACTGTGACAGCCCAAACCTTTGAGCAACTTCCAACAGCCATCATTAAAAACCAAACGTTATTACAACCTAGAGAAATGCCTGGTTTGGTTTGTGTTGGGCTTTCCTCCTGCTCAGTTCCAAGTGGTACACACAGCACAACACCCACAGCTGCAGCTAGTGGAGCTGTTTCCTGGGAGCTGTGTGTTGCTCTGCCCAGCCAGGCTCCCTGCTGCAACAAGGCAAGCTGCCTGCCCTGCATTGCCAAACCCAGCCTGCCCTGAAGAACTGGACAAGCAGCTTGGTGCCTTTTCTATCTGGTTCATGGCTGGCTCCTGCTGTACAGCCACAGTGTTTGTGTGTTTAAGGGGTTGAGGAACAGCCCTGTAAGGGTTACAAGTGCTGGGAGGCTGGGGCAGGCAGGTGAGCAATTGACCCACTTCACACTGGTATCATCTCACTTTTGTCAAGATCAGCCCTTTGGCAGTCCAGGGATGACTTGGCTCCAGGCCCAAAAAGGGATAGTGCCTAAATATTCCCAGCCCTGAGCTCTTTGCTAGGATCCTGGTTCATTGGCAGAGGATGGACTGGGTCTGCTTCCCCCAGCGCCTCCATGGATGGGTGCCCATGTTCCAGTTCTGTGCAGAAGCACAGCTCCAGGACATACTGCCACCGCAGGGAGCAGGGCATAGCGCTGCTTTGTCAGCTCTAACCCGGCAGCAAGAGGCTCTTGTCACTGTGCTCCTGGCAGGGGGACAGCACCCTGCAGCACAGGCCACTTGTGCAGCCACAGAGGAGTCCTGGCACACATTTACTATGAGTGCAGCAGTGGCAGCCCCTACGAGCAGCCCTTGACATGCACTACCCTGCACTCAACAGTCTACTCCTCTACGTCCATTTCTGACTACTTTAAATAATTGCATCACCAGTAAAATAGGCTCGTTTTTCAGGTAAGTTAGAAACACACCAGGAAACACAATCACTACAGTCAGAACAGAGATGGTTCTCCACTGTGAGAGGGGTTAGTTGTTCCTGATTTATAATTAGCCATTAAACCTCAAGGGGCTCTATCTCCCATCTCACACCATGAGGACTCAGGTTCACAAAAGCCTGAGTGAAGGATCCTGACAAACACTTTTGAATATTAAACACGCAATGGCAGCCAAAGCTACACACCCTGTGGCTTCCCCACTGAATCTTGAGCTGTGTCTGATACATTCATTCCTCCCTCAAAACCTCTGCACAACTCTTCTCCATCCTGTCACACTCATCCCAGGGCTTGATTCCAGTCTTTCTCATAGTACCAGACTTGCCCAGCACAGCTGTAGTTCCTCAGCTGATTCCAGGAACCCTTTGTAACACCTGAGATCAAATGTTGGCTGCCACAGCCCGATAGCAAAGCTGGGAGATACCTGTGGCATATAAACCACAGGCTCTTAGTTCAGCAATCTCCTTTTTAAGAATCCCGAGACCCCATGGTAGCAATTCCCAGCACTGCAGACAAACACCTTGGTTTTATTAACCATTCCTTAACCCCTTCTTTGGCACCTCCACTGGAGAGTGCCAACTCTGAGATAAAGCACATACAAAGGGTCAGTCAGGCAATGCACAGTGCTCCAAGTGCCTCAGGTTGTGCCATGCCAAGGGTCTGCCTCCTGTAACTGCTGTTCCTGAGCTCTCATTCCTCCCTTACTGTTTCAGTTGTTCTCATGGTCTCATCCCCATGACCCTGCACCTGCCAGCTCTGACACTGCAAAGCAGGCTCCCTTGGGAATGAGAATTTCACTCCTTTGCCCTGGCTTCTTTGGGAGTTTTGGCTTACAGAAACCACTCTAAATCCTGAGATATGCTAAGAGGAGACCTGGAGCCAGTGCCAAGAAAGGTGGTTCACTATACCAAAGTTGTCATAAACATCAATTGCCAACTGTAAGAAGCAAGGAGCTACGAGCTGCTTACAGGCTTCCCCAGTGACAGAAGGGGAGCTCTCTAGAAATGCCATCCCTGGCTCAGTTAGAATCCAAGACAGGACTGCTATGACCAGAGAAGATCCTGTAGCAATCTTTATTTAAGTTTAAGGAGCAACCCTTAATCAAGACTTAAAAACCCTTCCCTGAACATCCAGCCAAAATGAACAAAAAATGAAAGTTTAGTCAATTTTCTACAAGCCTGAAGCACCAAAGACTCTGCCCACGCTGCCTTCAGACCTGCACTCAAAGAGAACCCACCTGACAGCAACCATACCTGCATGACGGGAAATGGTGCCATTTCTATGCTTCCAGTACACCTCTAACAGCCAAGCACAAGCAACTGAAATAAGCCATCAGTGACCAGCAGCTGTTTAGAAGCAAATGACTATCATCTTCTACCTGAAACCAGTCCTTACAGCTCCTTTTTGTCACCACACCCCTACGAGGGCAGAGTTCTCTATCAGCAAGCTCCCAAATCTGCAACATCTGACTGAATGGTGTAACTGGTTAGAACCGTGTTACTTAACCTTTGTCTCAAGCTACTCGAGGTAACTCCTGAGAGAGAGTCAAGATACCCTTGAGATAACTCAAGATGGGGTGGTTTTCATTTGATGATTTCTAAGTTTCCCAGCATAGGTGGCTATCTCCTGCAGAACAAACTGAAGCCCACTGGCTGTCACGCTTGTCTGAGCTCTCTTGCAGGTGCTTCAGCAGCAGCACATGTACCACCAGACAACAGATCAACCACCACCGTTCCAGTGGCAGTCACACACTGCTGCTGTCAGAAGTCCCTGGACTGAACCTGAGGAAGTCCAGTTTTAATGACCACTGATCTTTTCAGCATCACCACCCACAGGGGAGCAGCTGCAGGTCAGAGCAAGAGAGCAGGGAATGACTTTGGACTATTTTGTGGCACATAAATTACTGTACTCTTGGCACTGGACACACAAGGGGATTTTAGGTCTACATACAGCAAAACCACCGCTCTTTGGCAAGAGCGTGGAAAGAGAGGGCAGTGCCATATGCGTGCTGAACTAGAGTGCTATGTGGGACAACACTGATAGGGGATTATTTAAAGGCAAAACAATCTCTGGTGATCAATATCCAAGAGCCGCAGAAGTAAATATAGTGGGCTCATGTGAAGGGCACAGTCAGCATCGCAACATGAGAAAGCACAGCTGAAGAACTGGAAAATGCCAGCAAAGGGATAGAAAGCATTCCTTATTCATAACTTATGTATGTTATTTGTCAGGTAGCAGTTTACAAAACACTACAAAAGATTGGGTTTGTAGCCTTTTCCTTGGGTCAGGCCTCCAAAAACAACATCAGAAGGTCTGGATGTCTGTAATCCAAAGCGCAGCTTTCTGGAAAGTAGGAACTGACACTGCTCATGTCAAGCTAGAAAGAGAAAACAGAAAGGAGATTCAGTAGGTCAAGTGCTAGAGAGTGCAAAAGGCATTTCAAAACACCAGTACAGTCAGCTCCCCAGTTACAAAGGCCCAGTACAAATTTCCCTTCCTAGAACATGAAAGTGGGAAGCAGAGCTAGTGCTGCCCACAGCCAGCCCCAAGAACAAGCTAGTCAAGCTGGCAAAGGCAAGATGCACATTCAGGCTGGTCTGGAGAGTTACCAGAAGCTCAGAGCAAGTTTAATTATGGCTCTGTTACGCTCAGAGACATCCAGCCTTTACACAGCAACTGTACAAGGGGCAGCAAGGGGCTCCCAAGGGGTTCTTTGAGGAATTCCTTAGACTTTCCTTAGGCCATAAACCATTCCCACACACTTCTATGATTAAGTGAGAACTCAGCCACTAAGTTACAATGGCCCAAGTAGTTCAAGAACACACTCCAGCAATGATTCCAAGAGCTGTAATCAGAGGAAAGCCCAAATGAAGCGTACAGAGCACATTCATCTATACACATGCCTAAATCCTGTCAAAGAATCTGCATGCATCAATGAACAGGGAATATCCTACATCACCAGGACTGCAGGAAGGAAACAAGAAAACCTGCCTCCCATTAAAAGGTAACTTGGGTAAAGCCTTTGACAAAAAGGCTTAAGAAACCCAGTAATTAGGGCAGCAGCCTTAAGTTAAAAAGATTCAAAGCAGCAGCAGGCAAACTCCAGAAATAGTTGCAGAAGGCTTTTGTAGCAAACATTATGAGTTACAACAATTAAAAGCCAAGATGTCAGGCAAAGTCACTGGCATTTTAACTTAAAACAAGATTTGTTTAAAAATAGTCCATTCATGTCATAGACAAACACTGAAGAGCTAGAGAAAAACAGGTGGTATCTGGAAGCTGGAATGGATATTGTTCACACAAGAAGTATTCTGACTGCAAGAAACTCCTTTACACTTTCCATACAGGACTAAGCAGGCTCAGCAGCTGCAAGGAAACAAACCCCTCTGCAACAAGGTAACTGCGGTCAGTAACCCCATGAAAGGGAAGAGGAAGTAAAACAATAAAATAACAAAAAAGATAAATCAGTTATGAAAACAGCCAGTTTTACAGCAAAATCTTGCCTGTTTTAACCATGCCTATACACAGACCCAGGCCTTGCTCACCTGTCAATCAAGGAATCTCTCATGTTGGTAGCAATGGTACTTGGCTGAGCTTCATTCAGCCTGAAGATACTCTCAATGACCGAGAGCTCTGTGCTGGTTGTATCCAGCCCACAGAAGGCACACCAGTCATTGACAACCATCCCTGCTGCAATGACCTCACTGCCACGATTCACTGTTCCAGCCTGGCAAAACAAAGCACAAGATTTACCAGGGTGTGCTAACAGCAGCACATTCCCTTACACGTCCTCGTTACAAGTCTTCAACTCATACTCCTGGAAAGATTAAAGCCTCTGCCATAAACATCATTAGAAAGATTTCAGATAAAAAAGGTTAATGGACAGCCTTTAATCTCTGGAGAGGAAACTGTGTAAAATTCAGGGAAATAAAATCTAACAAGGACACATAAAGGCACAGGAACTGTGGAATTCACAAATCCAAGTGAGAAGGCAAAAGGTTTTATTACTTAATTATTTAAACATTGCCTTTGGCCAAATCACACACATTCTGTACAAATCCATCAGCGTAACCTGCATAATCCCAGCAATGTTTCAGAGGCAAACTAAAGGTGTTAAGCAGTTTATTCAGACTCAGAAAATGTAGAGAAAATGTCTCTGAAGCCTTGCTCTGTTTAAGCTGTCTCTCCTCATCTCCCACTTGGAACAGCTCTGCAGGCAAACAGTAGCTAGGAGCCCACGAGATTTAGAAACATTAAAACTGAGAACTGGGTTGGAAGGGAATGGCAAGAGAAAACACAAACCCAAAATGCCTTACCACGAGTGGGACCTGGAGCAATGAAGACAGCTCATCCTGATCATCAATTGAAGTTTTGGGGTGCACAATTCCTCCTTGGTTACTAAAAACACAGTAACTTCCTACCAGCACCTGATCTGCTACCGTTTGTCTGAAAACCTCTACCTTCAGTACATCTGCCAAGATCTCCTCTGTCTCCTGCAAACAGAAAGACAGGATAAAGTCTTCAGCAAAATGCTACTGTAGAATTTGAAGTCACAACCATAGCTGGGATCCTGCCCATGCTCCACAACCCCTTCCAATCCAACCGTTACAAAACACTTCCTCAGCCTCCCCAGCCACTGGGACAAAGTTGTCTTATCCTTCTGGGTAAGAACCTCCTCCCACTTCAGCATTTCACTGGGAATTATTTTGGTCCATCCCTCTCTGGCTATCTTCCCTTACTTTTTACACTTAGTCAAACACAATACACCACAAAGACCATTACTTTCCCCTCACCTCCTCGTTTTTTCAAACTCTGCACTCTGAACACCAAGTCCCATTTCTTTATCACAAACTGAAAGCACCGTAAGGACCTTCACTACCTGTAGCCACACAATACCCTTCTCTCTAATGCTATGAAGACATCGCTTCTCAAACATAAAGTAGCAGCAACTTTGTCTCTTCTGTCCTTAAACTTTCATACAAGTAGCTTTCATTTTCCTTCCACCCCTCTGTAAACCTGCACACCACCACATTCACAGCCTCTTTCAACTATTACCAGTTACAGCAAGCTCTGCAGTAGCTTGTAACTACTACTGCTACAGTCCTGACTGAACTCTTCTTTATGCTCTCTTCATCACACACATGCACAAACTCTTTTATCCATTCTATTTCACATACAAAAAGCGAACTGCACCTGACAACATGCTTCCACATCCCCCTTCTTCCCTTCTACAAAGTGCATTCACTGCAGCATGCAGAACAAGAGGGCACATGCTGTGCCTGGTGCAGGGTCTACATCCATAGATCATTACAGAATGGTTTGGGCTGGAAAAGACTTGAAGCTCATCCAGTTACGATTCCCTGCCATGGGCAGGGACACCTCACACTAGACCAGGTTGCTCCAACCTGGAACACTGCCAGGGGTGGAGCATCTATCACTTTGTTGTGCAACCTGTGCCAGTGCCTCACCACCCTCACAGTAAAGAACTTCTTTCTTAGATCTAACCTGAACTTCCCCTGTTTCAGTTTGAACCCATCACCCCCTGTCCTATCAATACAGTCCATGATGAAGAGTCGCTCTCCAGCATCCTTGTACCCCCTTTGGACACCAAAAGCTGCTCTGAGGTCTCCACACAGCTTCTCTTCTCCAGGCTGAACAGCCCAAATGTTCTCAACCTGTCTTCATATGGGAGGTGCTCCAGCCCCTGATTATTCTTGTGGCCTGCTCTGGATTTTCTCCAACAGCTCCACATCATCCTTATGTTGAGGACACCAGAACTGCACACAGTGCTCCAATAAAGATAAATATAAGAAGCAGGCCAACTGAAAGCAAGTCAGAAGTCCAAAGTCCAACTTAGAGACTTCTCTGTTGAGAAGAAAGGAAACACAATGCAGCTCGCTACATGACAGCAGCTCAGCTGTGAGCACAGTTCTGGTCCCCACGCTACACACAGTTATCCTCAACAGCTCCAAACCCAAACTGTAACTTGGCAATCATTTCACATGTATCCACTATGAACTTAAAAGCATTATAGAGCCATTTACCCTGTCAAGGTCTGGGTGAACAAGAGCTACATAGTCATTGCAGGTAGTGACATTGCCCAGTGCTGAGAGACGCTCCTCCACTCGTTGGATTCGTACAGAATCTGGCAGGCTATTGCGGATGTGCTGGAGCTCTTGGTCTGTTGTGCTGCTTGGGACCAAGAGTCCATGTCTGTTTCCTATAATGACAACAACAACAACAAACCCCAACAAACAAACAAAGGGAAAAAAAGGATTAAAAAAGAATACTCCCCAGGGTGCTGCTTTCCTGGCAGTCACACCATGGGTCGAACTGCCCTTGCTCCATCCACTCCTCCCAAGCCCAGAATTCAGCCCAAGAGAAATAACACTTCCCTTCAGAAAGAACAGCATCACTGGTAAGAGCAAACCAGGATGAAGCATAGACTTAGCTCATATAAATGGGTGAATGGCACCTTTAATCACTGCTCTTTTTCAGGAAAAAGGAAGCCTGAGGTTTTCAATGAAACACTTTAATGGGAATTTCCCCTATAGAAGCCAACTACCCCCCAAAATGTACAGATACTGCTTGTATCTTCTCTGCTGCAAAGCAGCAAGATGGGATGGACAAACGCATTCTTTTCACTCAAAACTCAAGGAAGCTTGTCTGACTGAATGGGGTCCTCCTTGTCAGAGACAGACAAAAGGCTTCTTTCCAACTTTTCCTGCTGTTAATGCCCCCCCCGGTCCCCGAGTTCTGACCCCCGCAGCGCTGGCACTGCAGCAGTAACCTTGAGAGAAACAGAACTCCCAGTTACTGCAAAACTTACATGTAGTTTTCGCCCATCTTCAAGGCCCAAGAGGTGAAACACCCTCCCCCTCCCCCCCAAGTCCCCTGTCACCGGGAGAGTTTTTTCCATTTTCACCCCTCAGAATCCCAGCCTGGTTTGTGTTGGAAGGGCCCTTAAAGCTCCTCCAGCTCCAACCCCTGCCACGGGCAGGGACCCCTTCCACTGGAGCAGCTTGCTCCAAGCCCCTGTGTCCAACCTGGCCTTGAGCACTGCCAGGGATGGGGCAGCCACAGCTTCCGGGCTGTGGGTAAGAACCTCTCGGTCTGACGGACGCGGCTCGCTGCAGACCCCCCTCCCCACCCCCCCCGGCCGCACCGCCCCACACGGGCTCGTCCTCCCGATTCCGCCGCTCCCCTGGGGCCGCCCCGTCACGTACCCACGCACATCCTGCCGATGATGCGGCAGCCGGCGATGGAGGCGTGCACCACCGGGATGGTTCCGAACAGCTCCCCCTCGAACACGCTGCAAAGAGAAAGCGCCGTCAGCGGGGGCGCGGAGCCGGGCCGGCCGCGCCGCGCCCTCACCCTCACCTGTAGAAGTTCTCGGAGCCGCCGATGGCCACGAGGCAGTACGCGTTGGTCAGCTTGGCGAAGCAGCCCAGCTCGTTGTTGTTCTCGAAGCTGGCTCGGACAGCCATGGCGGGGACGGGAGAGCAACGGGAACGGGAGAGGGAACGGAACAGGAGCCTCACCCTGGGCCGGACGCACGCGGCGCCGCGACTTCCGCTTCCGCCGGTGGCAGGCGCGGGGCAGAGCGGCCCCGGCCACGACTGGTGCACACAGCGCCCCCTACCGGCCCCAGATGCGAGGGGGTCTGTCCCGCCGCCATCCCCGGGTCCGGGCCATGGCGGGTGAGCGCGGGCGGCGGAGCCACCACAGGGCAGTGGGGAGGGCCCGGTGCAGGCCACGAAGATGCTCAGGGGTCTGGAGCATCTCCCTGCTGAGGAGGGATTGCAGGAGCTGGGCCCGTTTGCTCTATGGGACCGGCTGTCGGTGGCCCTGGCCCGGCAGGGTGCTGGACCTTCCAGCACTGCGGGCCCCCAGCCCTGCGTGCGGACACAGCCGTGCCCCGGCACCACCCCGTGCGCACACCTGCCCTGTGCCCTGTGCCCCAGCACCACCCTCGTGCTGACACCACCAGTGCACAGCAGCACCCGCTTGCAGCTCTGTCACCACGTGCAGATGACACCCAAGTGCCTCAGCACTGATTCGCTCCCCGCAAGTGCCTGAGAGGAGGATGGAGTCAGGAGGGGCTGGGCTCTGCTCCCAAGGAACAAGGGATGGGAAAAGAGGAACCGGCCTCAAGCTGCACCAGGGCAGGTTTAGATGGAGCTGAGGGACAATTCCTTCCCCACAGGCTGCCTAGGGCAGGGCTGCAGACACCGGCCCTGCAAATGCTCACCCACCGTGGAAACGAGGCCTCAGTGCCATGGGTTAGGGGTGGCCTTGGCAGTGCTGGGGTAAGGGTTGGACTGGATGCCCTCAAAGGTCTTTCCCAAGTTGATTCCATGATCTTATGAGTCTAAGGGCCACCCGTGTCCAGGCACAACCTCTGTCAGCTGCTTCCTGTGCTCACAAATGACCAAGAGCAGACACTATCCATGCACAGACACCACCTGTGTGAAGACAGCACTTACGTGCCAATGTCAGCCACATGCAGATGCCAGCCCTGTGCCCATACACGCCACCCACATCCTCCCAGCACAGCTCAGCACAGACAGTGCTGCCCATGCTTGGGATGCTCAACTCCGTCGAGGGACCCAACACAGCTCTTTCCAGCAGAACAGCTCCTTTATTTTTAACGTTCCCCCCCTGCCTTTGGCCATCTCATTTTCAGTACAGGGATACAGGGAGAGAAATTGCTCTGTACCAAGAGAACCTGGGTTCACCCTGAAGACCACAGCGGCCAAACCATTTCCAGCCACAGCAATGATTTTGCTGCAAGTTTTGGGGGAAATGGTTCTTTCTGAAATGAGTAAAAAGAACACAGAAGTGTGGATTATGTTTGTGCCATTTTCGCTCTCCTGCCATGGTCGTGTAAATGAAAATTTGAACTGTACTTGCTAATCTCACCCAAATCAGTCATCTGCAATGTAATCAAAACCACCACAGAGCCCTTTGAACAGGAACAAGACTAATTTGCCACCCATATTTTGATTTCAAGCTCCAGATATGATGATTGGTGGGGAAAAGCAACCACTTGAAAATAAGACCAAAGGATTCCTCAAGACCCAGGTCAAAGTTCGAACCGGCTGTGTATGTGTTTTGATTTTAACTTATTGTACTTGGTGATCAGATCCAGCTTACTGTGCCCAAGAGTCATTCTTTTCTCAGCCCCATATGCAGTGTTCTTTTCCATCAGCATGTCCTCAGTGAGTTTATCATAGCAAGGAACTCCTGGCTTTTTATCTCGTTTTGGCTGGTTGTATGGGGAGAGCAGGTCCAAATTTCCTTGTCCAGGACTCTGTCTTCTTTCCAGCCAATAAAATGTGGTGTCGTTCTCTGCTGTTGGTTCCTCGGGGGCAGCAGCAGGCCCCTTCTGCTTTGTGCTTGTCCCATTGCTACTGGCACCCTCTGACAGGGACTGCAGGGACTGCTCCTGTGTTGGTGGGGAGCAGTGGCTGCTGTTAGCTGTATTATCCCCTTGATAGCAAGGTTTATTGGAGCTCAGGGCAGGGGAAATCTCTGGTGGCAGGAATGTCCTTGCTGTCATGAGATTTGATTTGTGATACAGAGCAGGGGTGGATTTATTTGGAGGACTATTTGATGAATCTGGTGGTTCTCCTTGCTGCTTAGGGCAAGTGGGCTTCAGAGATGCATCTTCCTTCCCCTTATTATTACCAGAATCTGAGCTCGAATCTGGCTTTTCCAGCTGCACATTGCAGTTGGAGTTTTTCAGAAAGGGAGACACTTTTATGCTTCTGATGCTTACATTGGAAAGGCTGCTGGAGGGACTCGTGGTTTCAACATCATTCACCTGTGGGGGTTTTAAAAGGGAGCTCACAACCTTTGATGTGTTCTGAGAAGAGGGGCACATGTCAGGATCTGGCACACAGAAGCTGGTCACTGCTCTGGACTCTGCATACAAGTACCGGAATTCCTTCTCAAACTCTGCAACAATCTGACCCCGGAAGTGGGTCACCAGGCCAGTGTGGACTTGACTGCAAAGCCAGGTGAAACTGTGAATAAAGGAAGAGAAAACATAGGTAACCTTAGTTCAGAGAGTGCCCAGATACCCAGCACATTGATTTTAACACTGGAGTAATGTATTGCTCCCCATTTTTATCATTAAAACATTCCCTGAAGTGTCCAAGTCTGAGATTACTTGTAGAAATTAAGGTACTCATTAGGTAATTACTGAAGAACAACCCTAAAATGGTCATTTAATTCCAGCTCGGTGATGTAGTGAACTGTATAAAAACATTAACAGTGATCAAGAAATAGCAGCTGGTTTTCCTTAGCCTCATGAAAGATGCAGAGCAGCAATGGGTCCCTGCCTAAAAAAGCACAGCAGCACGTTTTGAGCCTTTTCTTCTCCAGCTCCCTCTTGCCAGCACTCTCTGCCCATAAGCAAGGACCCACGGTTTCCTATTCCCTACTCAGTACCAGCTAACTGTGGGCAGGTGGGCAGGTGGTGCTGCCTGCACCAAGCAGGCTGTGGCAAGGAAAGCTCCAACTGTCTGGAGGTGGCATGGTGGTGGGAAAGTGAGATATGAAGCAAGGGCACTTAAGGGCCCTTTCTGCCCAATTCGTATTGCAGACTTTCTAGCTCAGCATCTGGCTAGCACACTGCACTGCACCCATGCCTTCCACAGAGGACAGGGAGACTGTTAGGTGGATACCAGGGCATGCCTGGTCTCCTGCTCTCCACCCTTGCCTTGGCAGGAGAGATGTTCTCATGTCCTTAACATCTGCAACATGATGGAGTTGAAAGAGCCACTTATGCAGGCAGGAGGGTGAGGAATGGAGATTTAGGGGAGCAGAGGTCTCCCAAGCCCCACAGGAATACATCAGGACAGGAAAGCTGATGTTTTCCATACATATTGCTGTGAGATTCCCTAGACTCTTTTCACCCTTTCCATGGCATCCAATTCAGAGGTGCATGGTGTTAGAAGTTCACCAGTCGCTTGCTCAGCAACTCCAGTCCCTGCTCTTGCAGTACACTGCCTTGGGATCTTTTCTGGGAGCTTGTTATATTGCACCTTAAGACAAATTAGGTTTTGTCCCAGCTGGGGAAGAACTTTCACTAACTGCCACTCTGCATATTGTATCTGTTTAACCCTACCTGTTGTTTGTGCCAAAACTGTAACTTAATTAAACAACCCTGCCATATCTACAAATAATGACCACATTTCTCCTCCCAATCTTCATTTTCCTAGATGAAATAGGGAAGCTCCTCTTACAGAGTAGGCTCCCCAGGCTCGTGGTCACCTCAGTCATCAGCTGCTTCTTTTATTCTTGCTATAGTTAAACCAGACTAGCAGACTAATTGTGTTAAATAAAACAGAACCTTCACAGAGGAAAGTACCAGTGTCAGGCTGCATGATCAGCTGCTAAAGCAAGATACAGACTTTGACAAGAGCAGGGTGAAATCACAGAAACTACAGGAGAGCAATTGTAATGGAGGTTACATCACTCTCAAGTAAATGTCATTTCAGGACAAGATACTGGCATTATGTTTTGGGACCTCATCAATGTTTACTTCACAAGACAGCTATTTGGGAACTTTTAGTAGGAAAAGCAGCTCTTGGCTTGTTCCTAAATGGCATGCAGTTGCTACAGTTCATAATGTTGTTATGAAGAATGTAGTATACTTACACTCAGCATACACACCCCCAAAGAGCAACATAAAATGAAAAGCTCAATACTCTTCTGCTTAATATCAAACCAGGTAAATGAAGTAAGGGTGAAGAACCTTTGCAGATGGCATGAAGAGTGTCCAGAGTTACTGGAGGCTCAAAGCAAATGAATACAACTTCATAGAGAGATATGACAGAAAAACAAATAGAAAATAGCTGGGATGGCTAAGTGACAGAAATTATTAAGACCAGAAAGCCCATCTTTCAAAAAGGTTGGGTCACACATTGCAAAAGGCATAAAAAGTAATACTCAGTTCTTTCTGGGGCTAGCACATGTGTAATAGAAGCATTCAAACAATTCCTCTACACCAGTTTTTATTGTACAGGAGTTTGGGATTATCCCTGCCCTGAATTCACTTTTATACAGAACATAAGGGAGGATCAGTCTCATGTTGAAACCTCTGTAGAAGAGATTAGAAAACATCAACAAAGCAGACAGTAACAAATTGGCAGGACCAGGTAACATTAACCCAAAAGCACCAAAGGAATGCAATGATGAAATAGCTCAGCTACTAACCGGGATGTGTTGCTGTCACTTGAAAGTGCATTGGTTATCACAAGTGTGGAAAGTTGCTAAAGTGCTATAATTGTTTTAATGTTCCAGACCATTAAGTCTCATAACTGCACAGAACAAATTAGTAGACACTCTTCTAAAGAACACAATTTATGGCTATATATGTAAATATGGTAAGATAGGAAAGGTGACTTTTGCAAAGGGAAGTTATCTCTCTCCAAGCTGTGAGAGTTCTTTGAAGAAATCCAAGAGCCCAGACAGGGGAGATTGCATGCAGCCTGTATTGACACTGTCAAAGGCGTCTATCCCAGGGCACTGCCTGGCTTCCAGGAGCACTGGTTGTTCCTGTCCACGCTGCTTACAGCTATTACCCTTCTACACAAGTATGCTGCACCTGCAATGCACAGTGCTTAGATGTATCCCTTCTCAGCACCTACTCCACTCACACACACGTGTTCTATTGAACTCCTCAAACCCACGGATGTACTCAGGGGCTGAGCACCTCTCCTCTGGAGGGGCAGATGTGCACCCCTCACACTGCTGTGGCCTGTGAAAGGACTCTGGTCAGATAATGCCAGCCACCCCTCTTCACCCAGCCTGGCACCACTGCTGCCAGCAAACCTGGAAATGGAGCTGTGCAATGGGTTGAGTTTGTCCTCCTCGTTCTGGAGAGGAGGTCTCATGTCTCAGACACAGATGGTCCAGCAGGAACATCACAACAGCTACCCATCAAGGCCTCTGGCCTCACCTTAGCAGAAGGTAAACAGGTCTTGCTTAGGTTTCCCTTTATTCCTAGGACAAAGTGACTTCCACCTTCTGTGCTCTCCCAGCACCCTCTGCCCCAAGTACTGCATGAGACAAATACACCCAGCCACATCCTCTCATCTGTACGAACAGTCCCTTCCCCTGTAAGGGGAGCACCCTCAGATCCAGCAATACACTCCCCTTTCAGACTGGCTTTCAGACTTTCAGACTCCCCTTTTCCCCTGGCTTTCAGACTGTCCCTGCCACTGATTCTCCTATGGCTCCTTCCCCAGCCCAGGCATTACTGTGTTCCAGTTTCCCATGCTGGTCCAAAAGGGGCCTGCCCACTCTGCACAGCAGGACCTGGAAGCAATCATCCAAATCCCCTCACTGGCACAGCCCTCCTCCTTGCCATAGTGCAGGTATCCATGACAGGATGATGTGGCCTTGCCAGCTGCAGCTATTTCCATCACTACAAACTGATAAAGGTCTTTTCCTCCATGAATGGCAAGGCAGAAGTACCAGGGAATGTTAATTCTTTACCTCTCCTGGTATAAAAATGAAGCATTGAATGAATTTAACAGGTTACAGACTCAGTACAGACAAGAAGAGGTACTTCGCTGTACAACACAGCACACAGGCAAGCTGTGGAGATCCTTGCTGCAGGCCACTGTGGATGCTACATGTTCATGTGAGTTTCTAAAAGTGGCAGGATCTTCCTGCCATTACTTTCTCCATAACAAACTGCTGCACACAGAGATCCCATACCCAGTTCTGAATCACCCTGGGGCACAAATTACAGGAGTCCATGGAAAGATGGCTGGAGGATAGAAACCCTATCCCCTATCCCAAGGTTCCTGCCTTGCTTCCAAGCCACTCCAGGAGTAGGGACCCTCAGGAACCCGTGCAGCTCAGCCTTTGGCCGGGAGATGGAGGTGCAACATCACCTCCCCCTGCCCATCCTGCCGCAGCACCCCTGCCCTGAGGCTCTGCCTGGGGCCAAGCACCGATGGCAGGAGCACACTGCGGTATCCCGGTTGGAGACCAGGCTCAGCAGTGGCCTCCACAACAGGATTAGTTCTGTGGACCCCTCTGTAAAAGCCCCAGTAGGGTCCAGGGTTGCAGTGGCCTTTCCATGCTGTGTTCTACAGGTGACTCCAGTTCTTCACACCCAGCCTCTCTGCTGCAGCTATTTCCAACCTTTGCAGCAGAAAGGGTTTTAATTCTTTCAGTAGTTTCTCTTGCTCACTTTCATTGCTGTTCTCTCACTTTGGCTGTCGAAGGTATTCTTTTCTTTCTGTATGCCAATGCAAACTTGTGTGCATCATTTTTGCTCACTGCTAAATGTAGATTGTACATAACACTCATTACTAGACCTCTAGTGTCAAGTGCCTTTTTCATGACTAAAAATACAATAATCTGACTTTATTATAGTAAGCTCTTTAAAGAGCTTGCTTACAAGCTTAAGCTTGCTTCCATAACACTTGAAATCATTTCCACTCCTCATTTTGATTAGAAACAGTGCAATATATTCAGTTAATTTGGGTATCCCATCTTAGCTATCTCCTACTTCTTATTCAGCATTACAACAGGATGCCTTATCTCTTTCTTCTGGATTCATTTTTTATCTATACACCTGAGGACTTCCTCCTCTTTGCTTTGGTGTACTCTAAAGATTATGTGTAACTTTTTTCCTGGCAATGCTCACTTTATTGCTACACCTGCCTGGGGTTTCCTTGCTGATACACTTAGGCTTTCCATTCCTTATGCACTCACTTTCTGCTTAGTTATAATTTCTTTCTTGAGGTGATCACTTGAGTTAGATCTGGAACTCACTCTTGAAAACCCTTTCCTCTTGCTTGGGACCTTGAAAACGTGAGAGTATGAGGACTTCTCATCTAAAGAAATTCCAAGTCTCTTCCAGCTTCAAACCCATGCTGCTTTACCTGTCCATTGCCAAACATTTATATACTTAGTTTTATTTCCTCTGTACTGAAGCCGGCTGCAGAGCTTTTATAGCCCTCAACTTTTTCCTCTCATTTCTCAGTTTCAGAACCGTGCTGGCTTCAACCCCAAATCTTGAGTTTCTTTCAGTTCAATACAGCAAACAATGAGCTCCTTCCCTCTGTCAGTACAGGATAGACACCGATACGTTGACTATCTTACATTTAGAGCTGAGAAATTTCATCTCCTCTAAGGCAACTCAAAACTTATGAGCTAAAGAAACATGCAGATGTTGTGAAATACCTGAATTGAAATGACGACTCTGACACAGGAGGCGTCTCAGAAACTTACTGGGTAGAAGAAAATCAAGGAACAGTATAACTGCAAGGGTAGAAATTATACAGAAAGGACAAATAGAGGATATGTTGCTGGGGCAATGGCACACTTATATCAACATATATATCAAAACAAATGAAACGTAGTCCTGATGGATTAAAATTCCACTCCCAAATAGGAAAAACATAACATTAGGGCTGTGATCTTTCTGAGCAGAGTGCTGATGGTAAGTAATGCCATAGAATCATAGAATAGTTCAGGTTGGAAAGGACCTTAAGATCATCCAGTTCCAACCCCTCTGCTATAAGCAGGGACACCTCACACTAAACCATGTCACCCAAGGCTTCATCCAACCTGGCCTTGAACACTGCCAGGGATGGAGCACTCACAGCCTCCCTGGGCAACCCATTCCAGTGCCTCAGCACCCTAACAGGAAAGAATTTCTTCCTTATATCCAATCTAAACCTCTCCTGTTTAAGTCTGAATCCATTACCCTCTGTCCTGTCACTACAGTCCCTAATGAAGAGCCCCTCCCCAGCATCCCTATAGGCCCCCTTCAGATACTGCTGAGGAAGTGCTAAGAGGCTAAGGCAGAAAGCAGAGGACTGAAGGGACATTCAGATACAGCCATGTTGAGTAGGGGCCATTACTAGAAGAGCTGACAAAACTGCAGTTTAGACACTATAAATGACTGCTTTTTGAAGAAACTAACCAGAAAACCAGCAAAAGGAGAAATAACATTACAAGTTCAGAAGGGAAAAGGCCACTTGGCAAAAAAATAACCATGACGTACCCATATCCAATATTCTTTCAGGACTGAAATAATTCACAATATTAATACTTAACTTAAAAGAGAAAGTGAGGAATACTATTAAAAGGAGATTTCAAAGAGTAACCAGAAAGGTTAAATGCCTGAGGCAGCATGAAGGCTGTTTGAAGATGCTATATTAGAGGCTCTGAGAAACTGTACCTATCAAAATAAAAATATTTTAAAACATCTAAAAAGTCACCATAGTTAAAAGCTGCATTAAAGGAAAATATTCAAGTAAACAGCCCTCAAAAACTGGAAGTCAGCAATTTTCCAATTATTAACCAGGGAATAGCCTATAATTTAAAATTGAACACAGTACCAGAGGAATGGAAAGTGGTAAATGTGAACCTTTTAAAGAGCTCCTGGAAAACTACAAACCAGCCAGGCTTATTTCCATACTGAACAAACTGGTAGAAGCAAATGGAGAGGAAAATGATTAGATGCATAAATAACTATAATCATACTGCTGAAGACTCAGCATGTTTTTGTGGAAGGAAGCCATGCCTCAAAAGCCTCTGGTAGTTCTCTGAAGGAGGCAGCAAGCACACAGATTCATGTGATCTGCTTCATGTTGGACATTTGAGTTTTTAAAAAGACTTTGGGCTGGTCATATAGCAAAAGCTCTTAGATCCTGGAGTACAAAGGAAGGTCCTTGTGAGGAGCAACAGTTGACCAAAGATGGAATACAAATGCCAGAAATAGTTGTAATTTACCCACTGGAATCCTGCAAGTTTTGTGCTGGGATTGCTGCTGTTCAGCATACTCAGAAACATCCTGGAAAGTGGTAGAAAGAGTCCATGTCAGAGCTCTTGACAAATTATCAATGGGCGTCAAAAGAAAACCGGATCATCAGAAGCTGCAAGAGGATCTTATGGTCTGGGGTGGCTAAGTTACAGATGATAGACAAAAATCAATGCCAATAAATTCAAACTGCTGCAAAAACCCTCATGGTCTCTGTATATTGATGAGTTCTCAGATATTAACATTGAGAAAAGAGGTCAGGGTTCCCATGGACAGCTCAAAAAAGGTCCCTCCAATGTTTAGCATGAGTGTAAAGGGCAGACAACACACTAGAACCTGCCACAACAGGGACAGAGGAAAAGACAGAAGTCACCATTACACTCAAATGCTGCAGTGTAGTGAGTGGAGATATCTTTACCGCTTCATGCAGTTGTGGTCAATTTGTCTCACAAAAGATAGACATTATGCTTAAAGGTTTGGAAGTTCTTCTGCATGAGAAATTACTGAACAGGCTTCAATCCAGCTGTCACACATTCAGTTTTAGCCATTCAAAAATGAGTGGTCTCAGTTTTCTAATCCCCACCCCCTGCAGTCATTGGAAATGGGCAGATGTTTCCAGGCAGTAATTCACTCCATTGTTCTTAGATACAGGTCTCAGGACGGTCAAAATGCTGCCAGACATTGCTCTCCACACTGCTTATACAGAGACTCTACACACCCAGTTTCAACTTGGTACTTCCATTTTTCATTGCCAGTGTTTGATAAGGTAAAAACTCCACACTTGGAAATGAAGTCAGAAGCAGAGAAGAAGGTGCATGTTGGAGCTGTAACACTGATGAAGACTCTGGTAGATGAAGGGTCCAGCATGTGCTGGCTGAGAGATGGAAAAGAGACAGGGAGAGGGAGCACAGTGTTCAAGGAGACCTGTTAGCAGGAGAATAATGTATTGCCAGGGCACCAAATTCCCAGAAATATCACAGCTGTCTCCTTCTCCTGGGGAGCTGCACTGTTTGTGAAGGATAACATGAGTTGTACCAGTGTGAAAAGGCTGTGGGGAAGATCTGTAGGTTGAAAACTCAGAGTCTACTAATACAAATATAGTACAAGAAGAGTACTCCCCACCTTCTGATCAGCGGTGCTGATCAGACAACGCTGAGATTACAGAGACTGAAAAGATAGGACAGACAGTAATAGTGGGAGATCATCCACTCATACGCATACTAGGTTAATGCTTCACTGGGATGAGCTGTGCAGAAAAACTTTTTGGAAGCAATAAAATCATTACTTGCCAGAATTAACTACCCTAAATCATTTGAACCACAAGAAAAGATGTTCTTCAGGATGTGGTCTGGAATGATGCCTTAGACTCGGTTCCAGAGGTATAAGTGGAAGAGCCCATTTGTAATAATGATCACAACACGATTTTAACACTCCAATGAGAGAGAGCAATCTAAATAAATGCAGCTTGTGGATATTCAATTTCAAGAAAAGTAACTGTGTAAAAACACAGCAATTCCTCAAAAAGGACTGACTGGGGAAGGCTGACCACTGGAGCTGACCTCCACCCTGGGCCATGGAGAGAGTACTGTGAAGAACAAGGTTACTGATGGCATGGAGCAGCACAGCCTCTAGAAAAGGTCAACAGGGCTACTGTAAAGGCAAGCCCTGCCTCACGGACCTGCTGGAGTTTGGAGAGAGAGACTGTGAGCCCATGGCTAAAGGGACCAGCCAAATACATAATTTGGGGTGTTCAAACAGCCTTTGACAACATTTTAAGAAAACTAAGTTGCCATGGACATGGAAGAAAGGTCTTGTTACAGACTGAGAGCTGGTGACAGCACAGGATGCAAAGGGTTATGTAGGGCTGTATAGTAATTTTTCAGCATGGGTAAGAGTCAGCAGTGAGGAGCCAGAGACTGGTGCTGGGACAGGTTTTGATTCTGTCAGTGACGCCAGGCATGGAGGGGAGCAGGTTTGCAGAGGATCCCAATTCCCAAAAGTCATTCAGCACTTCACTGAAGGTGAGGAAATCCAGCAGAGGAAATCCCCACAGAACTGAGCAAGTGGACAAATATGTGGCAACTGAACTTCAGTGTAGGAAAACGTGGTGTACCCATAGGATAAAAGGTGTGATGCTGTCCTGGTTTAACCCCAGCCAGAAACTAAGTATCACACAGCTGATTACTTCCTCCCTCTGCTCATCTTCCCCCATGATGGGATGGGGAGAGGAATTGGAAAATAAAGCTAAAGCTTGTGAGTTAAGAACAGTTTAGTAATTGAAATAAGAAATAATAATGATAGTAGTAGTAGTAGCAGCAATGTTCTATAGTACAGAATACCCCTTTAGCTAGTTTGGGTCAGGTGTCCTGTCTCTGCTTCCTTCTGGCTTCTTGTGCCCCTCCTCACTGGTAGAGCACAAGACTGAAAAGTCCTTGATCAGGGTGTGTGCTACTGAGCAACAGCTAAAACACTAGTGTGTTATCAGCACTGTTCTCAGACTAAAGCCAAAACACAGCACTACACCAGCTACTAGGAAGAAAATTAACTCTATCCCAGCCAAAACCAGGACAGATGCTGAACCTGGAACAGCTAAAGAAAGAACGCAGAATCATCATCAGCAATTCTCTGCAATCATCACCTCAATGTGCAATAGTAGCTAAAAAATGCAATGGGTGTTGTCCACTGTCAGCAAGGGTGATACTATCAAAGCAGAGAGCACTATTTTGATGCTCTGTAACACCCTGGTGCAGCTATATCTTGGGGGCTGCATGCAGCTCCGGTCTCTGCATCTCAAGGAGGACATAGTGAGCTTAGAGAGGGTGCAGAGAAAGGTAATTAAAATGGCTGAGGGATGCAGCTGCTAAGGAGGAACTGAAAAGGCCAAGGTCTTCCCTTTAGTTAAGAAAAAGACAATGCGAGTGGATAAGATGGAAGCTTGGAAAATTGTGGAAGTGATGACTTAGCTGAATGTAGGACAGCTCTTTAACCAATCTGCAGCTCTAGAACTAGGGCGCTTCATTAAATTAATAGGAGATTGGTTTAGAACAGACAATGAGTTAGAACAAATTCACAGACAAGAGGAACAGAAGAGGTACTGAAGGAAGTAACTAGGGATATATGCAATGGTTACACATGCTGTGGGAGGACAAGAGGGATGGACCACACATAGCAGTTTGGGCTGCTCTTCCTAAACAGCATTAGCAGGAGACAGAATCTAGGCTAGGGGGAGCGTCACCTGACCTGGCAGAGCATTTTTTACATCTTTAAGAAATGAAGCAATACTCACAGAGAGAGATGTCAATGCTGGCAGACAAGCAGTTAAATGTTATCTGAAAGCTAAACTGCAAGGTACGAGTAGAAGATGTAAGTAAGCAATACATAAGTACATAAGTAAGATGTAAGTACGTAAGTAAGATGGAAGGAAGTAAATAAGTACAGTGTAAGTAAGTAAGTAAGGTGTAAGTAACTAAGTAAGATGTAAGTAAGGATGGAATAGAAGAAGGTAAAGCATCAAAAAGAAACCTTACATTTATAAGGCAAAAAGCAGAGGAAAACCAGTGTACCATTACCATGGAGAAAAGAAAAGCTGCATTATTCAGTATTTTGGTAATCAACATCTTAGTGTCACCAGTCTTTGTCACAACAGTCACTATACTTCAGTACCTGTATGTACCAGCAAGAACTTGGTCGCAATCAATCAGGATAAACTTCTCCAGAACCTGGCCTGCAAATTTCTTGCCTGCTTTGCTGTAGTACATGTCTCCCCTCAGACATCTTATGCGCATGTTCTGAAACCAAAGAGAGCAGAGTTGATCAAGGCACATGTATTGAACCAAACTGAAATGTTCCCTTATGCATCATTGATGGAGTCCCTCAAACAGGAGCTCTGCTCCCAGAGGCAGAATGCAGCAAGGCTGTAAGTATTTCTTGGCTTCTGCATACCAAATGTTTTGTCACACTGTCTGCTACAGAATTAAAATACCAGCAAGTATTAACAAGTTCTATGTAGGTGCAAATGCTGATTTGAAAACAATTTGGGGAATCCTGTGAACCTACAGATAATTTATGAAGTATGTAACAGTATAGTTTCTTCCAGATTGCTGATAAAATTCAGCTAACCACCCTAACTGATGGCTCTGCATTTAAACTAACGTTTGACCCATAACAACTAGCCAGTTGTTATGTGCTATGAACTAGCCAATTGAATGTCCTGTTCTGGTTTTCTGTGGTGACAGCACAGTATCACTCAATAAACGATTTACAGAAAGGTACATCTACATTTTAAGAATTGCCTTTCATCAGTATATTTAAAAATGGTATTAGAATTTTCAGCTGCTGTACTCAAGTGAATCAAACCTCATCTCATTAAAGACTGCAAAGAACTTATCTAACATGACTTTTGCCTGTAAAACCAACTGCCTAGTGCAGAATGGGAAATAAGGCTCAGTATCCATCAGGAGCCTTTTTTGTAATGTGAGGTTTTTGCCCATAATAGAAGTTATTTGCACCTCAGCTGGGGAAGGCAAAGAGGAGAACAGCCACTGGAAACAGTTACTAGCCTCATCTCTAGGATGAAGTGCCAAACAATGCATTTCATATGTAAATAGACATCCTCAAGGCTGCACCTACCTGGCCTGCCAGGTCATCCCTTACTGCCCTCCAGGCCAGCTCCCTGCCATCCACTGTGACTCTGGCACAGCAGGGACTGTCACAGACTGCCACCACTTTGTCCCAGCAGATCTCTCTGTGGGCAGCTCAACCCTGCCTGTCATCAGCCCTGCAGAAGATAGACCTGTGGCAGTTGGTACAGGCAGCACATGCTGATGGGGCTGTTTTGCCTCTTGGCAGAGGTGGTTGCTGCCCGTGGGTGCTCCTGGTGGAGCTGACAGTGTCCCCTCCAGCATGCAGCAGATTTCAGTCGGGCCAGGCACAGCAGCATGTAACAGCCAGTGCTGCAGACAGACAAGCAGGAATAGCTGTGATTTGCCTACAGATGTTCCCTGCAGGGTGCAGACCCATTCCCTGCCACCTCTCCAGGAGCTGCTCCTGGGCATCACTGTGTCCCCTTCTCCCCCTCCAGGGCAGGCTGAGCATGTGTGGGCTCCCCAGGCTGCAGGTGCATGGTCAGGGACCAGGGACCGGCTCGCCCAGTCTGGCCTCACGTGAGGCTCATGGTGTGCTAGTTGTGCCTCAGGGGTGAGGAGCAGGAGGCAGTCACCCTGTGGCATGTGACTCCATTCCTGATGGCTTCCCTCTTCCCGTAAGAGGCCCTGTGGGCAGGAGGTGGGCTTTCCGAAACAGCTCCTATGAGGAAAGGCCAAGAGAGTAGAGTTGTTTAGCCTGGAGAAGACTCCAGGGAGACCAGTGAGAAGACTCACTGGGAGAAGATTCCTCTCCCCCTCAAAGTAGTTAAACCCATTTCAAATAAGAGATATCCTTATTTTATATGTATTTTAAAATTAGAATTCTTATGCTTTAATTTTTTAAAAGTTTATGAATATTTTAATGTATCTTACATATTACAGGGTTTGATTTTAATCCATTTTTAATCCCTATTTTTTATATCCATATTTGTCACCACAGTATTTCCTCCCTCCCTCTATTCTTTCCAAGGCTGAGTGAGTTTCTGATACCTGGCTTGTTTTTTCCATCCTTTTCACCCTCTTGGCAATCCAGGCTCTGAATTGTCCAAACAATATGAGAATCCAGCAGCCTTGCAGGAAAGCCAGACTCACAGGTACCACTCCCACTTGATTCAGACAGTAGTTTTAGGTTCAGCAGATGGCCACTTGAAAACAAACCCAGTTAAGGCAGTAAAGTCTCCCACTGTGCCTGCTGCCAATGCTCCCACTGTGGGATTTGCTGATGCTCAGCACCAGGATTTGACACCAGCGGGCTCACAGAATGTTCTTAGAAGTCAGATGCTGGAGGGACAATTGCTCCAAACTCCCCATTAAACTACAGATTGTCACCAATTATTCCAAATGGAGATTTACCATCGCATCCTGTCACAAGTCAGAGCCAGGAATAAAACACAAACACTCATTCCACTTAGATGTGGATATCAAGTATGTATGTTAATGTATGTATATATCAAGCATGTATGAGATGCATCAGCTTATGAGGCACTTCACAATGAGACCTGAGTCACCCAATGGGGGAGGCAAGTGCTCATTAGCCATTCAAGCACAAGACATGACATCAGGTCTAACAAAGAGACATAGACATCTCCGTGGATGTAAACTCATTCTAATTTTAATTAAAAACAATAGCCAGGCTCTTGGATGAGAAGCAAATACAATAAATCTTGGAGAGATGGAATTGCTCTGGATCCACCAGGTGACTTCAGTGATGCAGTTGTTTAAGAAAGAAAACATGCACCAACATGAAGCAGTTTTTCCTAACAGTTGCAATTTGAACAGCCAGGATAAAATGAGTCTGCCTTGTGAGAAGAGCATTGCCAACATGGGGGAAGAAGTATTTGTGCAGACAGGTTAAAAATTAGGGCAAACTAAGACATTTTACAAATGTCTTAAATGTCTGCATCTATTTTGAATGTTGTAAAACTAAAATACTTTACAATATTTACAGACAGCACAAAGGGAATGGCTTGAACCTGCCAGAGGGGAGACTGAGATGAGATATTAGGAAGAAATTTTTCCCTGTGAAGAGTCGCAAGGCACTGGCCCAGGGTGCCCAGAGAAGCTGTGGCTGCCCCATTCCTGGCAGTGTTCAAGGCCAGGTTGGACACAGGGGCTTGGAGCAAGCAAGGAAGGGGTCCCTGCCTGTGGCAGGGGTTGGAACTGGAGGAGCTTTAAGGTCCCTTCCAACACAATCCAGGCTGGGATTCTATGACTAACAAGTGACAACAAAAAACCAACTTCCTTGATAGGCGGCAGCCAGAAAGGCTGTATGAGGAGCAGCAAGACACCGGGGTGCGTTTCTGAGTCTGCAAGTTCCCAAAAGAGCTTGTCACACTGACACACTCATTTTTATTGTCTGTGTGCTCTGGGCACCACCCACTATTGACAGTGGGCACCCCACTGAGTGGGGAATCAGGCTCTTCACAAATCATGAACCCATGAGCCTAAATGCAGAGCCTAAAAGCACATCATAACATGATGGCTTTTAAAACATGATTTTTTTCACCTGAGTAAGGGTACCTGGGTTTTACTGATTCCAAGGCTTAGTCACACACTGGGTATGACAAATGAGGACTTACTGGTAAGTTGTCCTGAGTAAGAGCCATTTTATTGCACATTTCCACAAAATGCTTCAAGTACTCTTCATCCAGGATCAGGTAAACTGGAACGTGCCGTCTGCTTGAGGCCTCCAGCAGGTCACACAGTATTTCCATGTCTGTAAACAGATCCATCACAATTGCTATCACCTAGCCAGGGGGAAAGAGGTAAAAGGCTGTTGAAATCTCATGCCCAAGTGAACTGCGCTTTAAACTATGAATTAAGCATTCAAACCTTCTGAGTTACTGAGCATCTGTGGCTGCATGACTGGAGACTGCTTCTGGATCTTTGTGTTTAACAGCCCTCACCCCACCATGACAGATAACATCAGTTTTAACAACTATGAAAACATTTCTCATCCAGTTACCTCCTGTTTCATCTGTCTCTCACAGAAAGAAATAGCTGAAAGGGTAATGCCTGTGCACAAACTGAGTATCATTGATGCAACAAGTATGTATGGCCTTAAGCACAGAAATACGGCACAGGAATGGAAGAGCTGAGACTGACCAAAATCATTATTCAGTCAGTATGAGTGACTCCACAGATGACTACCATATTCATATAAAGAAGTATTTCTTCAGGAAGGGCACGCTGCCAGGTAAGGGAGAAGGCATTTTGATCAAGTATGTGCATGTCCACGCTCCAAGATTATGTCCTAGGGGCAAACAGACAAAACTGTCGAATCATGTGTGTGGGAAAGATCCCTTCCCTCTCCTGCTGGCAGCACTCCTACTAACACAGCCCGGGATGCAAGCTATGGTTGTGAAACCCAATGGCAGGAAGAAAGAATAACACTAATGTTATTTGAAAGAACACAGAAGCTGAAGATTGGCCAGAAAAGGTCTCCAAGGGAGGGGCTTTGAAAAGGAAGAAAAAAAATTACAGAGAACTGCCAGTCCTGTAAAGATGAGATTGAAGAAAGCCATGGCCTTTTCCAAAGATCCGTCTGGTGGCCATCACTATTAGTGACAGGAATCAGGGGGCATCTTGGAGAAGGAAGGAACAGGCAGAAGGGCACTTTCTGAGCTGGACAATTTGCCAGACCTGGCACACTTCACCTGAGGTTACTTGCAGAGCCATCCAGTGACTTAGACCTTGAACCACTAACAATTAACTCTGAGAACTCATGGAAGAAGGCAACACACTGGGGGAGTGAGAAAGGTAAAGTAGTGGAGGATTTACCAACAGGCCAGCTGCACTTCAAAAGCTGAACAAGTAATGGAAGTACTGACAAAGTACTTCAGTCTCAGTCCTTGACACAGCTTGGCAGTTACTAAGGTAGCTGTTCAGTACTTGTAAGTTGTATGCACAACTGGTTTTGAGTTTCATAGAGGATGCCCAAATAAAGATGGTCTAAAAAGCACTCAGTTTTGGCGTGAAGATCAATGGCCTTTTTGTCCTGCTACTCATTGGTCATGCCCTACACTACACCTGGCGCAGAAAATGCATGATAGAGTTTGTTCTGCTGCTCCCCGCACGCCCCATGAGGAGGTAGGAATCCTGTTTTCATACACCTCCTCTGCCTGTGTTAGAGCACAGCCATGAATGCAATTCCCCATAGTTCCAATTCCCTATGGAACAGGCCATGTAAGGTGAGCTTTCCTCTGCCACTTCTGCTTAGCTGCTGCTCTTCAAACAAAGCGTTAATGCAGAGGACAGCAGGGAGGCTGACTTTTATGTGTGAATGGGTCTGAACTGGAATAGTTTCAGAAGAGTAGAGGAGCTCCAAGTGTCACTGTCCTTGGGTGTGGGGACAAGCTCATGTCTCTGCTCCAGACTGGCATGCTGGCCCCAGATCACCCACTGCTCAATGGCTTTTCTACTCTGTTTTCGTTAATGAACTATCTCTTTCCAGGCTCATAACCACAGCCTAAGTGCTGAGTGGAGGCAACTGCCATGGGCAGAGCAGGACCTCATTGGGTTCACCTTGCTCTCCTGCCCAGTCTCTTACTTGGCAAGCTGGCTCCTCTCAGCCCTGCTCTGCCTGCACACACATAGAGAGACTCTGCACCAAGCCACAGGAGAGGAGGACAGCCATGCCAACAGGTTGCTTCCTGTTCCCTTTGGGATTTATCCCTTCTGCAGACAGACAAGGTTTCTTGGCTCTATCCAGTCTGTCCCTAGTCTGTCCCCAGAGACAATCCCTGTAATCATGCCTGTCACTAGTCCTCAGCATCTTGCAGACCTCCAGCCCCATCTGACTGCAGCAGAGGTGGGGCAAGAACCTTCCTGGAGGCTGGTGCTATCCCAGGCATCCACATGGGACAAAAGCTGTCATCAAGAACTAAAAATCACTCAACAGAACTTCACCACGTCTTTCCACACTGGCTTTCCACCATAGACCAAAGGCAATTTAGCCAAATGACTTCGATGGGCCACCTATCCTCTAATGATGAAGCCCAAACCTTGTGTAAGGCCTTGGGCAAGTCCCTCTCGGCCACACTTATCTCACAATATTCCAGTTCATGTCAAGCTTAGATCTGAGGCAGGCTTGGCCTGGAGACAATCTAAACTTGCCTTGGGAAGTCAGTATAATGGAGACAAGATGCTCCTTCGTCCTCAGTGCTCAAGGCAGTGCTTGTACCTAATAGAGACAGAAGGTCCACACCACCTTGCTTTTCTCTGCCAGTGCTCAGATGCTCTGGCAGGGTTCAGTGCTGTTCCTTACCCCAGTCCAGCACTGCTAGCCTACAGCACACGCTGTGCAAGGGACAGGGCTTGAGTAAGCCATAGGCGTGCATGGCAGCCTGTGGCACAGACACTGGTGGCACCCAGTGCCCTGGGCTGGGTGCAGGCAGACCTGCACCTCCTGGAGCCGTGCGGCTCCGGCGTCAGCGCGCGCCTGGCAGCAGGACGCCAACTTGCGCAAGCTGGGTGGAGCCCTGCAGATAGACCCGTGTGTGCCAGAGCAGGGCTTCACTCGGCAGCAGGCTGCAGCTCTGCTCATGGGGGTATTTGGGTAGAGCCGCTGGTGGTGATGCTGGCAAGCACCCACAGCCAACACCAGGCAAGTGGGCTGGCAAGCCCATGAGCACTGCAGTTTGCAGCAGGGAGAAAGGGGAGGTTGCGTCTTGCTGCAGCCTCACGTGGTGGAGATGCAGACACCCATGATGGGGCTGCTCATTCTGAACAAGACAAGCATAAGGACCACTCAGATCACCACATCCTCTCGGTAAACAAAGCAGGCTGTTCTCTTTCATGTTAGGGTGGTGAGATGCTGGAATGGGTTGGCCAAGGAGGTTGTGAGTGCTCCATCCCTGGCAGTGTTCAAGGCCAGGTTGGACGAAGCCTTGGGTGCCATGGTTTAGTGTGGGGTGTCCCTGCTTATGGCAGGGGGGTTGGAACTGGATGATCTTAAGGTCCTTTCCAACCCGAACTATTCTGTGATTCTATGATTCTATCAGCTCAACCCCAAAGCCAAGAAGTTTTGGGGGAAGAAGAATTTGGAAGTCTACTCCCTGAAAGCCTCCTAAAAACATATTGTCATGAAAGCGGTGTAAGGCCTCAAAGACCATTTCCAACAGCTTTGGAAAGCAGTGGAAGGAGGTACCTAAGTACCACCTACAATCCAGGCTCCTGTCAGCTTGTGTCTCACATTTAAAAGACTTGGGCATTTAAGTCAATCTGGCCTTACAAAACTAAGCAACACATGTCCAGTGCCTCCAGCCCCTCTGTTTCAGTGGTGGGACCTGCAAGGCTCAGAGCATCCCAGTTCCTTCCTCTCCATGCTAATCATGACCTCCAAACCCATGGCACAGTCTTGGGGTTCAGGACATTGCAAAGACACTGCTATCCCACAGGCTCTGGAAGATGCACACCTTGCCATTGTAGGCTTAAACCATGGCACTTCTAAATCCACTTCTGGAAACTCACAATTCAGCAATTACTGCAGTCACCACCTTGGGAATTACAGCACTTACAGCACCCCACTGAGGTTGCCACCTGTCTGGTTTCTAACCAGCACAGCTGGTTTTACTGGTATTTGCCAATAGCAGTGTGGCTTTGGTCATTACTGTAGCATTGCCATTTGAAACAATACGTTGCTTCTCTGGGGGCCATAAGGGACCCTTCTACCACTACATGTAAATGGAGATGTGCAGCCAGTGTCAGAGTTGTGTAAGAGGGGTGAAAGAAACAGCATGGACAGTTTGAACCAGACTGGAACTCATTCAACTAAACTAAAATCATCATACTATTATCAAATGAAGGCTGAGGTGTGGCCGTGCTACATCTTCTTAATGTCTGCAAAGAGAAAAGCTCAAATCTCAAAATGCATCTTCAAAGAGAGCTGGTTAAATACAGCAAAACAAAAAGACAAATTGCCCCAGCAAAAGATACCAATAAAACAAATGCCCTTTTGCTGATTTGTCAGTACAAATATGCTGTTGCAAAATATGTCAGCTGATGATGTTCTCTATGACTGTACAGGAGAAAACAGCAAGCATTTCCAGACACACACCTTCCTGTTTACAGGAGCCAGGTAAAACATTCAGGGAACTCAACTTCTTTCCCACATCCCACCAGCACCGTATCCCCCTTCCGTGTCAGCTGTAAGCACACAGGAGGAGAAACATTCTAAAGGAGGGATATATAATGAGAGCATAAAAGTTTAGTGGAGAAAATACTTGAAGTTGGAAAGCAAAAAAGCAAGGAGCTCTCTGCACAGCTGCTACTGGCACTTAAAGATGTTTTAACCTCTGGTTGCACTTTTGTCATTAAAGGACATATAGGTAACGTCCTTTTGGATGGTTTGATGGGCAAAATGACTCAGTAACTACTTAAAGATGTGTAACTGGGGTTGTGAATGAGCTGGAACTGCTGTCAATCATAAACTTAATCATGGGAAGCACTGCCCAGAGCTGGTAACCTAGAAGCCAGTAAAACACCAGTAATAAATAAGATGGGTGAAAACTCATTCTCACACATAACGCCACAGTCAAAAACACTGTGAAAATCTCCAACTTGAACACAAAGGGCTGTCAGTGCTTTTTCAAGCCAAGCAAAAAAAGGCAAAAGCTTAAAACATACTTAAAGTACAATAAGGCACCTACTGCCTGGGCAACCTCCCTGCAGCAATAGAGAAGTTCCTGTGGACTGAGAAAGCAGCAAGATGTTTTTCGTGTGGTTTAAATGATCACAACACAGTCAGAGATCTGGGACACGTGCTAAGTGACAAGGGGACATGTCTTAGTAGCCATTTACTTTGTGCATTCTGCCATGACCATGTCTTAATCCTCATTGCTGAAACGGATGCAGTAAGTGTCACACGTCTTTTCAGATCATTTAAAGTATCATAATTCAGCTGCCTGCAAGAACAAACAGAGCTTTTTGTCACTTACTTCCTGGAGAAAACTTCCTGTATTTGCCTATACAGGTGCAATGGAAGTTGAGGCTTTAAGCAATTGCTGCTTACAATGGAGCAGTGCTTACATGGCAAAACAGTCTTCTTCAGGACAAACAAACCTGATATCCCCATTTACCTCACCTCACACCTAGATTTCAGTGCTCTGTGGTTCTTTGATGATGTTACCATGCTGCTGAGCTGCTGCATGGCCCCACATTTATTCACTGGGGACAATGTAACTTCGCTCAACCCTGCAGATGGTGGTAAGAGGCCAGCACTTTGGGTCAGCCTGCCTGGAAACTGCTTGTGTTCTTGACATAGCTGAACTCTAGCTTTTACAATTCTTTACCTCCCTCTTTCTGCACTAGGCAGCAATGAATGGAAGGAGTGACTGTAAAGCTAAATAAGAAGCTACAGGACTGATAAGAGAAATCAGCTAGAAGCTGACTGGTTAAAAGTGAACTTTGCACTAAAAGCTTACTCAGTATCGTCATGCTGTTGGAATGGAATACTACAAAAGAAAATTAACATGGGACAGATGAAAAGAAACATAAAGAAGACAAAGACAATAAAAGCTGAAAATGTGTCTGAGAGACAAATGTCTGAGCTGCTGCTTTAGTACACAGTATAGTGGCAAAGTAAAAGGAAAAAAGGAGCATAATTTAGTGAGTAAATTCACCCCAGGATTGTGCTCGGTAGGTAAATATTGTAATTGTCCAGGTTTTATTACATCCAAGGGTTGACAATCTCTACCCAGCAGAAATTGTGCAATGGGGTAAAACGGGCTGATCTTACTCATCCTCGGAGAGAAGCACAGACATCAAGTCTAGAAGATATGATGATGTATTCTAACCTACTTCAAACCACAGGCTTTCAGTCCCACAAATTAACTCAGGTCGTACGTTCTCTCACAGGAACTCACCTGTGGTACCCTCTTATCCTGTTTGTCTGGGGGTCAGGAAAAGCCCTGGCTATGTCAACAACTTTGCAGAGGGCAGAAGGGCTGGCTGGTGCACATTTGCCAGCTAAGGACAACTAAGCACTAACGCTGCACACCCTGCCACTCACTCATTCCAGGCTTGGATGCCATGCTCTGCATGCCCACAAATACAGTGCAAGGTACCTTAAAGGGCACTGCCTGTATGGTATGAAATCCCAGGCATAAAAAAATTACAGGAAAGGAAAGGAGCAGGAACAGTTACAGATACGCTAGCAAAAAAAAGTAATCACATCATGTCAGAGAGCAGCAACAGCTTGGAGTGTGGAGTGTACAGCTGTGGGACCAGCCACCAGGACATGGGTGCTGTGACACAAGACCCCACTAAAGGGACACAGCTCTATACATACCGTCCGTGCCCGGCTGATCAGAGACCGGAGCAAATCCTTAATGCTGTTGGCTTTGTTTCTTTGGAAAATCACAGTGGCTTGAGTCTGGCCAGACACTGTGAGGAAGGGCATCCCTGGCCAGCCCAGCTCCAGCTCTGGGGGGTGCACATCAGACATCAGTGGAAAGTAGGTGCCAGATGTTAGTTCAGAGTTGAGGGAGGACCTGTCTCCAGTGTCCGCATCACCAGGGTCAGCATCTTTGTCTTTCACTGCACTGGGATCTGGAAAGCTTTGATTTCTCTGATGGCTCATATATTCCATGTCCAGTGTGGAAAGAAAAGGCAGCTCCCGTTCCTCAGTGATGGCATTCAGGTAGCCACGTTCCCCCTGCTCAAGAAAGGCATCTATAGCAAGCCTGGCTGTTTCACTGTGCTGGAGCACCAGTGGGGTGGGCTCCCTCCACCACGGCTTCTTCAGCTGCTCCAGGCGGGTCTTCAGTGGCCCAGACACCCCTTGCTGTCCCCCATAGCTGCGATGGAACTGTGGTCTCACCTCTACCGCTAGATAGTTGAACATGACTGGAGCTGTTGGTGCTAGGAAGTGCCTCTCCAGCTGGATTAGTCCCCTGTCTGGTTCCATGTTCTTTCTGGCCCTCTTGCACTCCTGAGCTCCTCCCAACAGGTTCCTTCAGGACTCAGCATGAACTCCACTCCTCTGCTTGGGAGTTAATTACCAGGTACAGCCTCCCACTCTGTGGGAGGAGCTGGCTTTCCCCAGCTCCCTCCTTGGCTTCCTCAGACACACACCTGACACTTGGTGCTTACAGTATCCCTTTTGCAAGGGAGGAAGGTCAGCTCTTCAACCTAGTCCTTCCCTTTCCTTGTAACTGATTCATGTGCTGCCCTCCCCTTCCCTACTGAGAAGTCCCCACCCTTGGCCAAGCAGGCTCTAACCTGTTTTGTCCGTCACTGTGCTCACAGTGGAAATGCAGATGCTGAAACTTGTTCCTGCTTGAAATTTGTTTCAAATCAAACATGATTCTCAGTGTCAGTTATAATGAAATACAAATATCCCAAGTGGGTAATCAGACTTGGCCAAGAAACTTATTCATCCCTGAGCCATAGCTAACACTCCCCATCATTTCTTAGCCCAAGCTCTGCTTGGCACCTGGCAGGGAAGCCAGGACATCTTTTTTGGTATCACAGGATCACAGTAAGTGACAGCTCATGTTGTTAGATACCTCAGACTACAAGAGCAATAGCTCATGCCATTTTTTAGCATCTCCCTGGAAATCCTTCAAGAAAGAGACATTCAAACTTAGGAACCTGGTGCTATGAGAACTACAATGCTGTCCACATGCTGTGTATTATGGGAATGGTTAACTCCAGCTTCCCAAAAGCATCATGAAGTTATTCTCTGAGAAACAACACAGGCAGATGTTAATATAGGATTTAAAATGCTGTGCTAGGAACACACTACCCAGAACAGAATACAGCACATGACAACCTGTGCACAGGAGGCACACCAGAGTCCCCAGACTGATGTGTGGACCTCTCTCACCCCAACCAGCTCACTTAACCTCGAGCTACTAAAGTCCACAGAGGCTAACCAGAGAATGAAGAACAGCCTGGATAGTTGATCTACAGTTAGTAGATCAACAGATAGTTGAGCCTTTTATCTACAAGTTACAAAACCCCTGTGAATTAAATTCATCCAGCCTAAATTAAGTCATCTAAAAGCTAAACGTCTGCTCTCAGACTGGGCTGCAGTCAATGCAGAGACAGCCATGTGAAAGTGTGAACGAGCACATTCAGACACCAAGTTTCGAGTCAACTGGGATGAATTATGTCCCCAAGGGATTATCACTATCCATGAACCGGAGTGGGATGATTAGCTTAGATTATCTGTCTAGCCTTCAGGTCCATGAAGTCAGAACAAACTCTTACCAGGACTGTGCAAACTGCAAGAACACAAGCTTTAGCCAGAAGATGTAAGTTGCCCGACAGAGCTGTGTTGCAATGCAGCAGGCAGGCACAAAGCCAGCAGTGACAACAGATATGGTACGAAACCAAAGAATAACATTAACTTCAAATGGAATGTGAACAGCCAAACACAACGGGAGGAAGTTTGGGGAAAAAACAAACAGAAGCAGCTATAACATGATGGGTCTTTTTCTGGAGCTGCTTTGCCAGGGTGATAACATCACCTTGGTGATAACATAAAAGAAGGGTAACATCACCCTACTTTTTGTCTTCCTACACCACTGAAAAGAATGTGAATGTTAAAACAGTCACCTAATGTGTGTTTTTCTGCCAGATGAACAACTGCTGCTGATTCTGTAAAGTAAAGGGATTACCACTGTCACCAGCTGGTATTTGGTAATGATCTACTCTCCCTGCAGTAATTTCTCATGGACTTCAGCATATGAAAGCACAAAGGATGTAAACATCTCCAGCCCAGCTTGTCAGACTGGGCTTCTTCATCTGGTGGTGGGGAGAGGCAATGATTCCTGGGGAGTCAGTTACCTCACCCTGCAGCAGACATCTGAAACAGGTCAGATGAAATGTGCTGATCTCTACCGAGCAGGAGAGCTGAGGCTGACACTCAGTGACAGAGGTTTACCATGCAGACATCTAAAATTAGATGAGAGGTATCCTGCTCCTGCTGTCTGGGAAAGAGATAAACGTCTGTAATTGGCACTCCACCGGCTGATTGGCCACCACAGGATGTGGGAATCACATCAGCCGATTTTTGCCAGCTAAAAGCAAGGATCATATCTGGAAAGTGTTGCCTACACACCTTCTGCAGTCAGCAGAGAAAGACAAGGGGAAAATTCCCTCTGGCTAAACACACATACCAAGTCCCACTTTCAAGGCAACATACCCAGGCTGCTATATATACTGTGGCTAAGTATAGCTGAGATACAGCTCTGTCAGGATCCAAGCATTCAGCAATGCTTCATTCTTGTGTCCCAATACAGATGTTCTTGGATCTCAAACACAAATACCTTGCCTACTTTTTAGATAAATAAATGTACCTGCTGCTTCCTCTTCAAGCAGAAATAGAAGGGAGCCTGCTAACTTGCTTCATGATAGAACAGTTCTTTGACAGCACTCACCTGGGAATACAAGAAGCCAGATTTGCTTTCCCCTTGCTCTTTATTGCAGGCTGAAATCCACATCTTCCATCACAAAACATCGTGGTGCTCAAACACATTTATGTCACAGGCATTTCTGGAAGGCATTGTGTATCAATGTCCCACTGTGCAGATATAAACAGCAAGTGCAGCTAGAGTAGAAAAGTCCAAATTCTAGTTACTGCCCAGAGGTCTGTGTCAGCACCGGACTTTGAGACAGAGCAGTGTGGTCAAGTCTCCCAAGTTTTTGTCCAAGGTTCCTGACCATGGCATTACAGAATCATCCTTCTCAACACAACAGCAGCATAGGAATTCCTTATGGTTTAAGACTTCCAAATCAGGAAAGAGCTTTGCACCCCCTCAGCTGAAGGAGGGCACTGGATACCAGTTGCCAGCTACAGGCCAAATGATCTAACTGCAGTGTTGGCAAAATAGACAACTCTACCTCCTCCGCTGGCTCCTTGCACATTGGTGTACCCAGCATGTCGGTTCTTTCCAGTTGCTGCTCTTCCTCCAACATGTGTCATGTAGGGAAGCCAACATGTGGGCCATGGAGTCACCCTAGTGGCACTTTTGAGGTCCAGCCCTGAGCTGCTCATGGTGCTGCTTCAGAGCTGTCACAAGGACCACAGCGTGCCTCTTGCCTAAGCTGCTGCCCTGTACTGAACATGTGAAAAAACACTTTGACACCTCTTCCTTCTTTCTTTCCAAAGGAAACATACAGAAATAGAATGGGCATTGTAACATCAATGGGTCTGGCTGCCAAAGGAAGAGGACATGAAGAGAGGGATGTGGGACAACAAGAATATCCTAATATGATACCTGGCTTTGACAGGATGTGGAGCAGCCCAGAAGGCTGGAGGTGGGATGAGGAATGAAGGAGACCAGCTCACTCTCTCAGTCAGTCAGGTACTCATTAATGAAGGCTTTGCATGTGCAAAACTCCTTGCTTCCTAAGTACGTATGAAGGAGCTCTTACCTCCTGGGAGAGCTGCAGCAGCAGACCAACACCACCAGGATCCAGTCTCAGCAACATGTTGTGGGGTCCTCCTACATGAACATACCTGCACAAGACAAGAACAGGGCAGTCAATACTCCTGGTTCCTGCACTTGCATGCAGGAAACTGTTTACACTAGTGTGACCCACATCCCTCGAGAACATCCACTGCCATTTGTCCTAAACTCCCTGTCTGCTCCCAGCACATCCTAGGTGGAGCAGCCACTGAAATGTAACAGCAGAAGGGGGGGAATCATGCTAGTGTGAGCTCCTGCTCTGCATTCCCAGTGGAAAGAAGAGGCCCAAACATCTCTTCTGTCCCACAAATGAGCAGAGCAAGCTGTTAGGCAGGTTGAATGACTATAAGCAAAACAAGTACTCCCTTAACATGTTCAGCAACTTCAGGAAGAACACATGGAGGATGCACAGGACAGCCCTAAACACCTGAAGAAAGGACAGCAGTTATAAAAAGCTCACCAGAGGAGTCTGGGAAGAATCAATATAGATATTAACATGCAACTGCCCCATCACAGTGCAGGAGGCCAGGCATCCCCCAGCACTGGTGGGTGACTCTCCTTCTGCAGGCAGAGGAGAGATGGGTACTTCACAAGCACAGCACAACTGCCTAAGCAGCAGAGCCTCCCACTCACTCATGAGGAGCCTCAGGGTCTTTGCTATGCTCTTGCCAACTTTCCCAGAATCCTGTGTAAGCTTTTGTCCTCTCCTTGACCCTCAGACCTTCAGGAAAAGACAAGCAGTGCCACAGGCCAGGCTGTGCAGACACAAGATGCCCAAAAGATGGTGATATTGCTCCCCAAGGCACACTGCAGAGTGGTAGGAGTACGATCACCCATGCTCCTGGGAGAGGTGTTAACCAAGCCTTCAGACACCAAAGTCAGGACTGATGCAGCACTGTTCAGCAGGAAGCACAGAGGGCACAGGTTTAGCACCGGGTCTTGTGGAGAAAAGAGCACAAAAGTCTCAATTAGAGTTTATTTATTATATCACAGAGGTGAGACCAAGGGGGGGGGGGGGGGGAAATGGGGAGG